>JAASAY010000226.1:0-241027 GCA_014822085.1 Fusarium stilboides
GTCCAGCTTAGAGCGGCGGCGAGGGGAGAGACAGAGTGGGTTGCAGATCGTCGTCGACTAACAGTAGCCGTGGGCTTAGTCCTTAGTCGCTAAACTATGCCTCTGGTGTCAACGGTTGGTAGTGGGGAAAAGGTCGAGACAGTTGAGCTGAGCTGAGTTGGAGGCAAGCTAGACTCGAGAGCGGGTATCGTATCGTATTGTATGTAGTCGTGATCTATGTTAAGTACATGGAGGCGTAATGCTAGCCAGGGTGCAGCTAAACCCCCATGCACAGTAGCGAGCAGGGTATGGCCCAGGAAGAGATGAGGGCAGGCAAGTCAAGTCAAGTCAAGCAAACAGATTCTAAGCAAGGGTTAGTTAGACTGCGGCGAAGCAGAGTCAGAGTCAGAGTGAGAGTGAGAGTGAGAATGAGAATGGGACGATGAGTTGGTAGGGAATGTTGTAGAGTTGTGTCGAATATGAGATACTCGAGGTTGACATGATAGATGATGAAACTCGGCAAACAATGGACAGCAGGTACAATACTTACCCAAAAAGGCTGCCCGCATTTAGGGAGGGATCGACTCCGGGAATCGCCGTGGGTTAGGTACTTGAGATTCCCTGTTTCAGCGTTGAACCATGCCATAGGAGTATCAGCTCAGGCCAGCGGCGCCGCCTCTTATTATGCCCTTTATGGTGATGATACTGACCGTACTCTGTACTGTAAGGCCAGCCCAGTTGTTGAATAGGCAAGGTACAGTAGGTAGAGTAGCAATGAGGGTGGAGGCGCAGTGCTAGGTAATGTCGGCGGGGGATGGATGGGGAGTGGGGGGGACCCATGGATGTGGGATAGGCGGCTCCCGTCAGGTCTGGGTTTAGGGACAGAGAATTAGATGCCATTTGATGCCTTCAACTAATTTACTGTATTGCTTTTTCTTGCTCCTTTTCTTTCTCATCTCTTTTAGGAGGAATTATACATATGGAGTGCAGACAAAACAAAAACACCAGCATATGTCTACTATGCCGGTACAAATACTGTAGTATCAATGACTCGAGTTATCAGATACTCATCAGTTATCATACTGGGCCAACTTACTAGACCCAGTCACAAAGACCGTGCCCATCACCAACAACCAAACACGGACCCCTCAAGTGAACGCACCAGAACGAGTTGAATGGGTCGATTCCTTCGGACGGACGCTAGTGACGATCTGAGCGACGGGAGCGGGTGAGCGGGCTGGCGCGCGGCAACCAGATCAAGGAGGGGATATAATAGTCACATTGAATTGGTTGGTTGATGATGATGGCGATGATGCTGCTGCTGCTGAACACCTAGCTAGGACTGAGCTTCATCAACTCCGAAGCCCTTGCTACCTGCTATGCATAACAACGCATATCCGGATGTCTATCCCTAGTCTAGGATGGCATACATTACATGCACCGAGGATATGCCTCACAGCTCCCCCAACGCACAAAGGTGGACTCTCTATTGCCCGAGGGCTCACGCTCACGCTCATGCCAACTTCATCCTTGACAGCGAGATTCCCGATTGAGGGATGCATGCGGGTATGGCATGGATCCGGGGATGTTGGCCAACAATGACAGGGGGCTACGGGGAATGCAACCCGATCGCTTCTATCCTCGGTCCAGCTCAGCGGTTATCAATCTCTAGTGCCTGATGTAGATGCTCTATCTTGTTCTATGGACTTGTACAACTATCAAGCACCAGAGCCTACTACGTAGTATGTAAACAAAAGCATATCCATTTGCACATTATGCACACATGGCTGAACCTCTGCTGTAGTCAGCGCTTGGTAATAAACAAAATACTCACCTACCCACGGTACGACAACGCATCTGCGACATCTGTCCACACCGAGCGACCTGCAGATCCAACCAATGTCCCCATATCCGCATCAGGAGAGTCCTGCTTACACACGCCTTCCGAGGGTAACGATAATGATGGTAATAATAGACAATAATAGTCCTTTGTGTTCCCCCAGGACAACTCAACTGACCATAAAGAAACCTGGGAAAAATGACGATCCTTTTATCAACTCTCGCAAACTTGGATCACTTTGAGATCCCCGCGTCGTACAAACCCCCTCCTCCCTTTTTTCTATGCCTGCCCCTTGTGAGACGGTGAGTGTGGCGGGATGGAGGTCATGACATGAGCTGAAGAGCCCGGGTCTGATATGTCTCTTCCATACAATAGCCCGTATCACCCCAAATATACAATAACATCCAGTGGAGGCAGTTAAATAAATACATCTCAGGGACCGTTCATTGCCACGAGGCACGCTAACCCATAACATCAGAGACAATCAACTTAAAAGGAGGGTTTCTCTAAAAATCAAGGCACTTGACAAATGGCAGAGTTTGGAACCCTCCGTGCATTTAGTCCTTGACCGGTCAAAATTAGTCAGTTGTGATAGAAAAATATGAGGCCTTCTGCAGCATACCTGACGATGAATGTCTCAAACACAAACAACGAGCCCTCTTTTTTTCTCCTCAGACCCTCCAATCCATATCACTTGTCATTTCTTGTCTTGGCTTCGTCTGGTTTCTTTCTTTCTTTGCCTGTCCGTTAGGAGCCTGGGAGCAAACTAGAGCCGTACTAGAATGCTTCGCCGTTCATGATGACTGCTGCAACGCTATCACTACACTATGGTATTCAGACTACGGAGCATTTCCATCCACAGCCTTGATACCAAGAACCACATTCATGTCTCTCATTTCTTTTGTACCACCCACCACTGTCCCCCCAGCCCGCGGGATGCACCACACAATCCCACGAACCTGGAACGCAGCAAAGCGATGCTTTGACGTACCACAGAGACATGACGCCCTACCTTTTGACATTTCCCTTGTCTTGTGTGCGAATTTATGCCCAGCGTCAACAAGACCCAGGGGGCGGATCTGACCGAGTACGCAGCCAAGCCACTTAAGGGTGGGCAGTCTTTGCCTGTCGTGGCTTCAGATGCAGATGGATGGATGACAGTCAGTCAGTCCCTTGTAGATAGTCTCGTTGTCATATGCACAACTCTTCGAACAAAAAAGTGATGACGAAAATTGACGACAACAGCAACTGACTCGTACGGTTAACGCGAGTTGAAGCGTAAGGTACTCATCATAACCCATTTGTCGCTAAAGACATGTCTTTTCTGCGTGTCTCTTGTAAGACTCCACTTGATCTATCACGATACCCACGCGGCCGCCTTATATTTCACGGCTCGGAGCCTCATCTGCTGTCATAATCACTCGCACACTTTTTTCCGTATTAGACCAGCTTCATCCTCCGGCTCTACTTCGTTTTTAGTACTGTTCACTATCACGTCTTAAATCAGCATCACTCTTCATTCACAAAAAACCCCTCACCTTTCTGTATCACACAAAAGTGGGCAGTCTACCAACGGTAGGTATGCAAAGTTGATATATCATCTTTTACCACTACCATCCCGTGACTCGTTCTTGACGCGCCGCCTTTTCTCTCCCTTTATGTTACCCTGAAAAGGGTTTAACAAAAGGCGTCTTTGGTCGTATTTTAATCCACAAGACTTGCTTCTCTTGCTTCTCTCACCGGCCACGCGGGTCCCTGTAGCTTTGATCAGAAATGATATATCATCTTTTTCTTGTCTCTTCCCACTGTCATTGGGCGCCATTTCACACCGGCGAATAAAAGAAGCTGGCCTCGAAACGTTCTGTCGTTTTCTTTGAATAGCAAACACATTCCGGCCTTTTTTAGTCCTGCCTAATTCTCGCTTTCTAACTCTTGTCCTTTCGAGAAACGAAAACGAGCAAACTTGAGCATTACATGGACTATATCTACGTAGTAATACTCCACCGTGAAATAATGGAATAGATATCTAATATTGCCATGACTCGGATGCAATAAATCGGATGTAATGCTCCCCTCTTGGCTTCGAGAACATGCAGACAGTAACCTACCTCGGTGTAATAGATGAGACGCGGGATTCTTGGAGAGCATGGAGCCGGCCATGCGGAATACCCATCTCCTGCCACACTCGCTTGCAATCACAGGAAAAAGCAACTTCGAGCAGTCCAGATCCAAAACAAAGGGTTGTGAATCTCACACCGAGAAGTCAACGCCTCAAAGACTTGTCTAATGATGTTCGGGCAAGTATCCGTATATCTATCTTTGTCACCAGCAATCTATCTGTCATGTTACACAAAGAGACAAACAAACTCCACGGCTGAAGACAAGACTCGCCCAGCCCTCGCCCTCGCCCTTGATCCGCTCTGGTCGTGATTCTTCGTCTTCTTCCTGTCCCTCCGTCTGCCCAGCTGAGAACATCTCGTCATCGAGTTCGGGCTATGGTGGTGGATCTTGCATAGCCCGGCGTCGGACTTCCTCCCGACTTTGATATTGAATGAACCAACCAACTATTCGTACCGCCACCAGTTGATTCTCTCCACCTGCCTCACGATGGAAACAGGGCTCAGTAGCCTTTCTCTCATTGCCCACAATGCCATTGACTGGCTCATTTGCCGGTGCGGCATGATGCATGTTGCCGCTCTTCATATCCACATCCCTTCATCTAACTCAGATCTTGCTCGTCACATCAAGACCAAGCCCCATTCTTTAGTTTAAGCTGATCTCGAGACTCAGACACCAATCAATCATAGTCTTTTTTTAAGAGTCTTCATGTTGTCTCCATTGACCGCTACTTGACTCGCAACTCTACACGTCCATGCTGGTTCCCGTGCACATCCATCATCTAACATGTCTCATTTGATTGTGAATTCATATCCGTACCCTCTGCTTTTACCCTCACCCTCCGTACGCGCCGTCCATACCTGTCATACCGAACCTATCATATCTCTTCTTTACAGCTTGTTCACAAGACCTCGCTCAGTCTTGAGGTTGGTGAGTTTCTCAAGAGCCTCGTCAATAGGAACCAGTTCACCCTTGCTCTGGGTGGCCTGGTCATCTCGGTTACGGATGTTGAGAGTGCGCGAAGAAGCCTCCTCGGCGCCAACAACTGTACAATTTATTTAGCCATTGGTCAACAGCACGATAACTCATGATTCGAAACTTACCAAAGATAAAGTTGTACTGCTCCAGCTGACCAGTGCGAATCTTCTTCTGGAAGGTGTTGCTGCTCAGGTCTGTGTCGATGTACAATCCCTTCTCCCGGAAGATCTTCTGGACCTCCGTGGCGTAGTCATTGGCAGCAGGCATAACGGGCACAACCAAGATTTGTCGGGGGCTGAGCCAGAATGGCCACTTGCCGCCAAAGTGCTCAGTCAGAATACCAAACATTCGCTCGAAGCTACCCAGCACGGCTCGGTGGATCATGACGGGTCGTGCGTATCCCGCAGGGAGATCTTCCTCCGTGTTGCTGCCATCACTGACTCCGGTCTCGTCCTTGCCCGCCACATATCGAAGCTTGAATCGTCGGGGCAGGTTGAAGTCGAGCTGCATAGTACCGCACTGGTGCTCTCGCTTCAGGGCGTCGTACAAAGCGATATCGATCTTGGGACCATAGAAAGCACCGTCACCAGGGTTGAACTCCCACTTAGCACCGGTCTTCTCAGCGAAAGAATCGAGAGCCTCCTCAAGCTTCTTCTCGGCGAGATCCCAGGTCTTAATGTCACCGACGTACTTCTCGGGTCGGGTAGACAGCTTGAGCTTGAATGTGAAGCCAAATACGCCATACACGCTGCTCAGGAAGTCAAAGGCAGACTCGATTTCCTCTCGGATCTGTAACAAGTCAGCAAAGAACCCGGAGATTAGTAAGAACTCATCGTACCTGGTCAACGGTACAGAAAATATGAGCATCGTCCTGCTGGAAACGACGGACTCGGGTCAGACCTGACAGAGCACCGGAGAACTCGTTTCGGTGCAGCACACCAAAGTCAGCCATCCTCCAGGGGAGATCCTTATAGGTGACATCGGAGTGGGCAAAGATCTTGCAGTGTCCAGGGCAGTTCATGGGCTTCAGACCAAACTTCTCCTTCTCGACCTCAAAGGTGAACATGTTCTCCTCGTAGTGACCCCAGTGACCAGAGGTCTTCCATAGATCCGCCTTGTACATGTTGGGAGACATGACCTCAGTGAAGTCACGCTTGTGGTACTCGCCCTTGATGAGATCCATCAGGGCATTGTAGATGCGCACACCGTGCGGCAGGAAGAAGGCGGATCCAGGAGACGCCTCATCGAAGAAGAAGAGCTTCTGATCTGAACCAATCTTTCGGTGGTTGCGCTTGGCGGCTTCGGCCAGGAAGTGCTTATATTCCTCAAGGGCCTTCTTGTCGGGGAATGAGATACCGGCAATACGCTGCACAGACTCGTTGTTGCTGTCACCAAGCCAGTAGGCAGCCGAATTCTACAGCATGTCAGTTCTCATTCAACTTCCCAATCCGGGATGATCGCATGTCTCCAGAAACATACCCTGAGAACGGAAAAGGCCTTGATGTTGCCGGTGGTAGGGACGTGAGGTCCTCGGCAAAGATCGATAAGGGGACCGCATCGGTAGACAGTGCTCTTGGTGCCGTCGGGGACTCGCTGGTTGATGAAATACTCCTTGTACTTGCTGTACTTGAACATCTCAAGAAGTTCATCCTTGGTCATCTCGAGACGCTCGAAGGGCTGCTTCTGCTTGACGATGCTGTTGGAAAGCTGCTCAAGGGCCTTCTTGTCGTCATCAGTAACTACTTGCCTGCAATCTTGTTAGTGTACAGATACAGCGAACAGCAGAACATGTCACGCACTCTCCCATGTTGGCCATATCGTAGTAGAAACCAGGGGGGTCTTCAGTGGGGGGACCGTTGCAGAGGTAGCATCCGAAGCGTCGCTCAGCGGCCTCGCCCAAAATATGGGCAGACGAGTGCCAGAAGACCTTCTTTCCTTCGGTGTGCTCAAAGTCGAGAAGCTCAAGCTTGCAGCTCTTCTCGAGGGGCCGAGTCAGATCCCACAACTCGCCGTCAACTCGGGAGATGACTGTGCGTTCGAAAAGAGACTTGGAGATGTTCTTGGCGATAGCGCCGGGAGTGGTCTCCCATGAGGTACCCTTCTCCTCCTTGCCATTGGGAAGCGAGACGATGATTTCCTCGCGGGGCTTCTCTATATAGCTTGTCAGTCGATTCGAGTCGGGTCGCAGGGAGCAAGCGCGGGGAGTTTTAGGTCACGCACCAGCGATTTCGGCATCCTGTCGGGCCTTGATCTTATCGAAGAGGTCGAGTCGGTGCTGGATGAACTCGGGAAGAGCAGGGAGCTATTAGAGAAATTAGAAATTGCACAACGAGCACCATGATGCCGTAAAATGTATTCTTATAGACACCGAGTGAGGGGCACAAACCTCGAGACCAGCATTCTTTCCACCCTTGGCGGACTTGTCCTTGGGCTGCTTTTCCTTAGGCTGCTTTTCCTTGGGTTGCTTAGCAGGGCGAGAGGGCAGGCTCTGCTCAGTAGCGCCCTCGGCCGCCTTGGCAGCATCAGCTTGATCGGACGACATGGTGAAGACTCTCGCGCTGGTGTTGAAGATTTGGTGGGAGACAAGTTGCGGTCTTGAAAGTGGTCTTGTACTCTCGATGGCGGGGCACAAGGGGCATTAAACACGAAGGTGGGGTTAAACTTGACTCACTGAACGATTTTGACAGGGGGCGTTAGTACCTGTCTGTAACTTTCTGGCGGGCACTTCAATCTAAACTCATCAACTGTCTTTACTAGACTTGACGATTATCGAACGGTGATGGTGCCTTTTTCATCCCCCACCGGCCTTGAGAGTCCGTCTACTATAATTAGATACAAGTTCGAATAATCTTGCTACTCAATAGGGGTCGTCGCACCCCAGATCTAGACCCATTATCTTATCGTGCTATCACTAACACGATACTTGGCCGACAGACTCACGCAACGTATTCCAAAACACCACATGGAGTCATCATGATCACTAAGACAGCAGAACTTTCTCCAAATCCGAAATCGCAGATTTGACTCACTTGAAATAAACATCTTGTTCAAGCTAATAATCAGGGGTATCAGGCCATTTTCCAATCGAGCAATCCATAACGCCTTGCCGTACTATGTATGTCATGTCATTACTCCCAGCCAAAACACATCCATAGATGAGAGCAAACCAGACTCTTCAAATTCCATACCGTGTGACACATTCTTCCTTATGCGCATCTAAACAGTCCAGTGCGCAGACTCTTGTTCCGCACTTCATGCACCGCACCCGTCCCCAGTACCCGCAAACCTCGCAGAACGCTCTGACGGGATACTTTGTGTTCCGGCTACCCGTCGCTTCGCCATAGCTCAAGGGAGGGTGGGTGAGAAGTTTGCGCAGCTCCTCGTCGGACGGCATGTCGGGTACACGCGACACTAGCAAAGGGTCATTGTCTCCAGGATGAGTCGCGGGCGGTGGTCTTGAAGATTCGGACAGAAGAGGTGGAAGGTCGGCGTCGGTCATCGCAGTGTCTTCGTCTTGAGGTTTAGAGGAGGAAGGAGTGTCTCTTCGACTGTTCGATGGTCGTTTATTGTTCGCGCCGGAAGTGTTTGATCGTGAGAGCGCGGGATTGGACTCTGCAAGAGCTTGCATCGCGAGGAAATCGTCTAGATGATTACCGAATGTCTTTTGCGACTGCAAAATCTTGCGAACATTGGGCGTATGCTTCCCTTGTGCTGCCAGAGGTCAGTCTTGAGTCCCAGGGGTAGCATGTCAGCCATTGGCACGTACTTCTCCCACTTCTGACCGGTAACGGTATCGTGTTATCCTTTCCACCATCTTTATCCAAAGCTTCAACCTCCTTTCGAATCTTCGTGTCTTGTCGAGCTGTTAAATCGCCGAATGTAAGGCCTGGAACATTTCTGGCGCGCTTCCTGTTGGCGGGCGCTGTCGAGCGACTGATTGTATTGTCGGGGACATAAGCCCAGCCTGGCGCCGAAGTCGTTTTCGCGCTGGCGAGCTCGATGACCCCGAAATTGTTCATTGTCGTGCGTAATTCGATATCATGAGAAATAGTAGAATCTTAGAGAGCATGACAGAGATGGAGTTTCTAAGGCCCTTTCGTTTGTTAAGATCGCCGGAAAATCCACTCCGGGTCATGACGGAGCCAATCACGCGCCAGAAGAGCTCAGCACAGCAGTGCACACTGCCGAGCTCAGAATATTCCGAGCACCCAGCTCCGACAATAGCTCTCGTGCCGTGCCTCTGACGTCCATCGCCATCACATTCTAAACACCGCATCCTTCAACTCCCAACCACGTCTCCCCAAATCGCAACAATGTCTCTGGCCTCAAGGATTCTTTCCTCTAGCAGCCGCGCGCTCGCTACCCGAACCTTCAGCACCTCCGCCCGACGAATGGCCGATGCCGCGCCTCTTCCAGCCCGAAGACCCATGGGAGCTTTCCGCGGAGGGTGAGTGATGGAAAGGAATACACGAAGAAGGAATTGAATTGCTAACAAATGGCTGCGACCAGTCTCTTCGGTTTCCTTCTCGGCAGCTTCCTCTCCGGCAGCGCCGCCTACAGCTACCTCCTCAAGGAGTATAAGACCGCCAACGACCTCTTGACCGAGGATATCTACGTGCGTAGCCAGAGGGATGAGGCAATTGATAAGCAACGACCTCGCTCGATTACTTTCCCAGTTCTGTGTTTGTCCAAATATTAACAATTACTTTACAGACTCTTCAGGCCTCCGTTACCCGCCTCAGCAACTACGTCCAGGCTCTCGAGACCAGGACACAGGGCAAGAAATAAATGGATAGGACAAAACAAGCCGGGAAAAGTGTATAAAATATTTCAGACTGCAAGCTGCTAGCTTGTGGGACGGATGCGGTGGAACCAGAATGGCTCTGGGAGCGTTTTCTATCGGTATATGGGCTATGGGGGAATGCCATGGGGAGGCGATGGGGAGAATTGTACGATCCTGTATCACGTTGCGAACACATTTATGAGTCCAATTCATAAGTCAGCATACAGCTTGCGCAATACGAATTCATTAAGTCACATTTGAACACAGCAAAAGAAGAAGACATCAAAGTGGTAGTCAGTCATGAATCAATCCCATTGCCACGGAAACTAGAAAACCTAAGAGGTGCGATCAAATCAGAGCACCATCAAAACCCGCGCCCGTGAAATCAGATATACCCCGTTTTGTATAGTAATATGACATCAAATGTTTACAGCTCATCATGGCCATCCTCCTTCTCGGCCTCCTCCTTCTTCTCACTGGCAGCGGGGGCAGCCTCCTCGGTACCCTCCTCCTTGACGGAGAGCTCAGCCTTGTACTTGCCGTTCTCCTTGATGAAGTTGGCGAGGTCCTCAACGGTGCGAGAGCCCTGGTAGGTGACGGGAGCGTCCTTGCCACCAGCGGGGTAGAGCTTGATGGTGGGGAAACCCTGGATCTCATCGGGGACGTCGTTCAGGGTGGCATCAACCTTGGCGATGACAACCTTGTCCTTGAACTCGGAGGAAGCGTACTGAGTAGCAAGGTCGTCGTACTTAGGGGCGAGAGCCTTGCAGTGACCGCACCAGGGAGCGTAGAACTCAATCAGGACATCCTTGGTGTCGTCGAGGACAACGTCGTTGTAGCTCTTGGCGACAACAACGGTGACGGGACCCTCCTGGGTCTCGGGGATGGGCTCAGACTTGATGCTGGGCTCGATCTTACCAGCGTCGAAGTCCTCAACGAACTTGGCGATAGCGTCGTGGGTGATCTCCTTCTCCTGGTCGAAGGGGAACTTCTGGTTCTTGACAACCTCCTGGATGGCGAAAGAGGGGAACTTGTCGGTCTTGAGGTTCAGGTTACCAGCGTGAGCACCGAAAGACTTGGCGTCGATGGTGGCGAAGTTGATCTTGCCCTTGTACTTCTCAGCGATGGGCTTGAGGGCATCGCCGAGCTCCTTGCGCTCCTCGGGAGTCTCAGCGAAGATGTAGGCCAGGGGAATGCCGGCAGACATGTAGCCGGAGTAGGTCTCAGGGCCAACCTCGCCAATGAGAGGGGTGGCGGCGGTGCTGATGAAAGAAGTGATGGCCTCCTCCTCGAACTTCTCGGTGAAGGTGTTCTTACCCTCATCGAAAGCCTTGTAGACAACCAGGGCGGGGGCCTTGACGCCCTCAGCCTCGGCAACAGCAGCATCGTTGACGCCACCGAAGAGGTATGTGTCACGGAGACCCTCAGCAAGCTTGGAGAAGGTCTCGTTGGAGGTCTTGTCATCGACGTTGAGGTAGGCAACGACGACGACCTTGTCGGCGGTCTTGAACTCCTCGAGGGTGTCCTTGGAGAGGATGGAGACAGCGGGGAGGGACTGCTTGATCATGTAGGAGGTGATACTGGAGGAATCGTGTTAGCCGGCATCTTTTAGATCGATCATGACAATTGTCGACTTACCCAGCAGCCTTGCGCTGGCCAGCGTAGGGGCTGACATTCTCGAGGCCACGGAAGACCTTGAGGGTGGGGTAACCCTCAACGCCGTGGTCCTTGCAGAGGTCGGACTCCTCAGTGCAGTCGATCTTAGCAAGCCTGATGTTCTTCTCCTTGAGGGTAGTGGCAGCCTCCTCGTACTCGGGGGCGAGAGCCTTGCAGTGGCCGCACCAGGGAGCGAAGACTGTGGCAGAGTGCTGTTAGTATCTGATTGGAGCGGGCGAGAGAGCAATTGAGACTTACACTCAGCAAGGACGAGGTCGTTGGCCTTGACAAACTCGTCAAAGGTGTCCTTGGTCAGCTGGGTGACATCTGAGTCGGCAGCAGAGGCATAGGCAGCCAGAGCAGCCATGAAGCTGCAAGCGATCTTCTTGTGATGCATGATGGGCTGTCTGATTGGGGGTTTGGGGTATCCTAGAAAACACAAGAGAGCTTCGCTGGGAGACAGACAGACACGATATGATAAGGAAGAAGAAAGAATGGAGGTGTAGGAGTGGAGGGAAGATGGAGGACAGTTTTGTACTTGAGCTTAAAGGACAGGTAATGTCTAGTTGGTACTGCACTGCACTGCACACTGCACTGTATGGTTCGGTTCGAGCACTCTGAGTGGGAGGGGAGGTTGGAGCCACACTACCACAGCCCAGCCCACGCCCACCCGGAGACAGCTCCCGCTGAGAGTTGCGGGCTAAGGTGGAGGGACTGTCCGGGGGGTCCATCTTTCAATTGAACAAGTGTCCCTTTTGTTTGGTGGCACTTGGAGGAGCGGACGTTGATCAAGTCCATACCGCCGGAGCACCTGCAGCAGTGCAGGAGCCCAGCGCAGTGGCAGCACGGCCCCTCCCAAGCGGCGGGCGGTATAGTGGGCTTTTTTAGAGGGGAGTCACCCGGCGCTAATACTCTCTTGGCTGTAGCGATGGTCTGAAGCTGCTTCTCATTGGGTGAAGCTGCCCTACAGGATGCGCAAGAGCCCCTCAGCTCCTGTAGGGACCTTGGGGCCACAGGGGCACCATTGATAGGATCGTCAGTCCCTTTAGACAAAGAAAAGGTGATAAAGGCACGTTGATTCAAGTGATACAAGTCTTATAAATCCAACTATTGATAGAAACTGACTAGAGTAGATCACCATGAGGACGTAGCTCTAGAAATGTCTAGTATCCCATTCAATATCTATATTTACACTTGGCTGGCTTTCAATCATCCATTGTGCTGCTACATTCCCTTGATACCCTCAAGTGTACGGATTAGGAAAGTGCAAAAAGAGTTACCCAATTGAGCCGCAACAAGACGGGATCTGTCGCTCCGAAACTCGAGGATTCTGCAAAGTATACACACATCGCACCAGGTTCCCCCTGGCTTGGTAATTAATAACACGGTTGGAGATGTTGGTCGAAGTGGCAATTGACTCGTCTCAGTGCAAAAGGCCACGTCTCTTGACAGCCTGGCTCAGCCCAGCCCAGCCTCGTCAAGTTGATATTGGATCCGGAGGGGTAAGCGGACTAGTTTCGCCTCAGTTCAATAATTATTTCTGCTTACTGATTGGTAATTCTCAATTAATAATACTAATTCTAGTACCGAGGAGGCTACGGTTTCTTTTTATTAGAGCCAACGTTAAGAGCCGCCGTACTGTGAGGCTACTTGAAGGACCATTTTATGATATTCCCCGAGGCATGACATCTCGCCAAAGCATTCGCCACGAGGCGAAATCACCGAGACATGAAATTTAGTATATTTCCACAAAATAACCAAACACCAGCAGATAAAATGTGGCAAAATAACTGTCTGGGCAAAAAAAGAAACCCTCTTCTCTATCAAAGGAATGAGGCGACACATCCATCATCCCGCTTGACTCAGCTCATCGGCCCCACGTACACTTCAACACGGCCCCACTATCTCACTCTCCGATAACACCTAACATCGAACGACAAGATGGCAAACTCAATGGTCGGGTGCAATAGTAATCATGGCAATCTACGAAATAAGCACCCGTACCTGCATCCGAAATGGAGCACATCATAAGCTTACAACAATCGCATTCATTAGTCTTGTTCGACTGTAAGAAACTTACACAATGGAAAGATCAGTTCAGTAACGAAACATCGGTCATAATCATGTCTATTCAGTAATATATATATCTCTACTTGAACAACGCTGCATGCCTCATAAGTTTGAGTCTCCGCTTATTCACTTATAGAGCGGTCCTCGAGGCTTGGGTGGTGCCCGATGGTACTGAATCGGCCACTTAACATCAACATCCAACTGGTGCGCCGCGCTGAGCACAAAGTCGGGCTCCCTGAGGAACTGTCTCGCGGCAAGCACAAGATCAGCCTTGGGGTCCTCGTCCTCCTGAACAAGTGAGCGGGCAAAGGGACCATCCGCGATGTAGCCAACAGTCCCAATCAGAAGCTCCTTTCCATCAGCGCGCACAGCCTCACGAATCTTGCCCGCCAAATCGGTCTGGACGGTTTGATGGACCTTGATCTTCTGCTCGCGCAAGTTACCGCCGCTGCTGACGTCGAGGACATCAACTCCTGCTGCGGGAAGCAACTTGGCCAGGCGGATGCTGTCCTCGAGATCCCAAGTGGGCTCATTGGCCCATTCCATCCACTCTGTGGCAGAGATGCGAACCCAAAGGGGCAGCTCCTTGGGAATCACCGCACGAACGGCTTCAATGATCTCGAAGAGGAGACGAGTTCGGTTCTCAAAGCTTCCACCATACTGATCTGTTCGTTTCTATAAGGCAAGTTAGTCATTAAAATGGTCCTGGTGAGTTGGCGAGAACTACTTACGTTGCTGAGAGGCGAGAGAAACTGGTGCAGAAGATAACCATGGGCCGCATGGATCTCGATCACATCAAAGCCAGCTTTTACGGCTCGTACAGCAGAATCCTGCCACTGCTGCACAACGGTCTTGATCTCCTCGATCGTCAACTCATGTGGGGTACCAAAGTCTTCCGCAAAAGAGATGGCGCTGGGCCCGATGATATCGTCAGGCCAACCTCCTACTTCCTTGGGGGCGAGTGACTTCTTGACAGAGCCACCAATCCATGGCGCAAGTGTACTTGCTTTCCTGCCGGCCTAGTGTAACTCAAGTTAGTCAAAGTTCCATGTTGGTTCTCTATAATAGGGTATATCTTACGTGTGCGAGCTGAATCGCTGCCTTAGTGTTTTGGCTGTGAATGAAGTCGGTGATGCGCTTCAGAGGCACAATCTGGCCATCGTCCCACAGACCTGAGTCTTGAGGGCTGATACGACCGCGGGGCTCAACGGCAGTAGCTTCAACAAAGACAAGACCAGCGCCCTGAAGAGCGAACTGGCCGATGTGAACGAGGTGCCAATCTGTTAGGTGACCATCCTTGGCAGAATAAGTGCACATAGGAGAAACGACAAATCGGTTCTGGAGTTCAACACCGCGGGTGCGGAGGGGCTTGAAGAGTGTCGGCGCCGAGTCGGTCTTGAGCGGGGTTCCGGCCGGAGGTTCTTGGGCCGGGGTGAAGTAGGGGACCCCGGGAGCGGGCTTGTTCTCAATGTCTTGGATACCCATGGTTCTTGGCGATGCTGAGGTAGAATTGTATGGTTCTGTCGTTGAACAGGTTACGGGAGCTGCAAGTATCTATACTAAAATGCAGCAGGGTCAAGCTTGGAAGCCTCGACCTGGTTATAGAATCGCGCAACTTGGTTGTGCAATTCCACCAAGTTCTAAGTACCCACCCGTGAGTTGGTTATAATTGCAGAACACAGAAGCTGTATATCTTGGATATTTGTGCCTCGAATGTGAGGGTATAAACTAGGTATTTATACTAATTGTCTGGGACGTCAACAAGGACCCTTGATTTGCAATTCTTATCAACTGGCCGGCGATCTTACTCCCGACCTCGGGATCTGTCCATCACGTCAGGGACTCAATTTGCCCAACTAAGCACGCAGTGACGTGCTATTCGAATAGTCTTCACATTCTTGACTACCATTGTCGAATTGCAATTCGTCTACAGTACCCGGACGTAAATGCCCCGTGTGATTGTTCCCGGAAAATGGATACCAGGTGCTGAATAATCCATCCAATTGCTAAGCTGAAAACCCCTCCCAAAACACTTTCAGTCGATAACGTTATCGCCTCTATCCAGTAGATCATGAGTTAGCCAGCTGTTGGCTTGTTTGAACAATAATATAACAACTTTCAGACAACTACGTCTATTGATCAGAATTCCATATTTCAGAAGGAAACATTCTAAGTCATGATATACAAATAATTACAGATCGTGAGTCCACCTGATTTTAAAGTTCTATCGTCAGCCCGCTTACTACAAGAGCCCGTATCACGCTGCTAAACGCCGATACGATAGATCTTGTCCAATAGCTTATAGAGAACCAGGTCAACCCTTTCTTGTTAAGGGAACGGACTTGTAATACGACGTTATATAATCTATATGCGCTTAACAAAGGCAGAGTTTCGCATGACTAAATAAGTTCATATCAACACAGACAAATCATTAGAAAGGATGCTCAGTCCTTGTCTCTCTCAGATTTGTGTAACTCTTATCAATTCTTTGTTAATTGTTGTGAAAAGGGCTGATAAAACTTGTGAGAAGCCAGTGCCTCATTTAGTCAAATCAGCGGTTGAGATGTATATGAGGCGGAATGTTTGCTTAGGCTTCGGTCATTATGCATTGCCACAGCACCTGCTTATACAACACTTTATACGAAGACTAAAGTTTCCTGTACACACTCAGGTATGTGTGTGACTCGATACCTCTTGGATAGCTGACTTCACTTGGGCGCATAACCTATGACATCCTGTGCCAGCAGTACAACATACAGTCGGTTCCACGACCTCGATTGCTGTCGTTAGAAACACCTATGCTCTGACAAATGAGAAAAGAGCAGTATTGCGCTATCCTTGGAAGAATAAATATTTGGAGCATCTTCGAAATCTCCCATGATCGCAAGTAATATATACACAACCCCCTCACTCTACGTAGCAGTATTCAAACCCTTCGCTCCTTGGGTAAATATTTGATCAGCAACACTATCTCCTAGACGACACCGCAGAAAGTCTAATGTCTGGTGTGACAGACGCAGGAACAGGAACAGATCCAATGATCGTCGGACCCTTACAAGAGGCCCCGTCACAGAGCGTCATGGGTACACCCACGGTTCGGGCCGTCACTTGACCAACACACATCATAATTCGATCATTTCAAAGACAGGAATGAAAAGTTAAGAAAATTCTTTTGGTCTCTACCATACACGATAGACATCTTGTATCGTTAGCCTACAACATGTAGCCAACTTCTATGACAAAGTCTATAAGTGAGCTGACAACCCAAGCCAGCACCCAATGATTATAATCAAAACTCCGGATATCGCTCTTCAAGTTCATCAACAAACATGATGACCAAATTCGGTTCTCGCATAAATCCTACAGTGTATCCCCCGCCACGTCCCTGACTTTAGTCAAGAGCTTAATCGTCATATGTGGGCTTGAAGGTCATTCGCTGGTTCTCGGTACCCTGAGCGAAAGGAACACCAAGCTCGAAAAGTCGGAGAACAACGTCGGAAAAGTCCTTGAAGAAAGCATCGTTGTCCTTGGCATACTTCTCGACGTAAGGTTTGAGCTTCTTATCCTCGACAAGAGCAATGTCGGAGGGAAGCATCATCAGGGTCTTGGTAGACTTGTCCTCATACTGAGCAGGGCCGTTCCACTTCTTCCACTGCCACTTCTCCTCGACGAGGAGCCGGAAGTAGTCGTTGGTCAGGATGGTAGGGGAGAAAGTCCAGGGACCCTCGAAGCCAGATCGGTCGGTGTGGCAGCGGCCAAGAGCATGTGCACCAGACAGAGCAACAATCTCCTGGTCGTTGAAGCCCATGCGATAGAAGATGTCTCGGAGATGGCCAGAGCGCTTGGAGGCGTCAGGAAGACGGCCATCGGGTGTGCAGCCAGAAACATCGCGGTCGGAGCGGCCAGGTCGGTAAGGGATGACGGGGCCCTGCATCTCCTGAATGGCACAAACACCAGCAAGGATCCAAAGATCAGAGTAGGTGATCCAGGGGAACTTCTCCTTGACGGGGTCGAGGAACTTGCGGGCAGCAGCGAGACCAGCGTTGGCACCGTGGTCAGCCTCCGGAGCGAATCGCATGGTAGCGCCGTTGCTGCCACCAGTACCGGTCTCCTTATCGTAAGTACCACTGGCGTGCCAGGCGAGACGGAGCAGAACGGGACCGTAGCTGCCGTCATCATAGTCGTCCTTTTCCTCCAAACGAGCGGCGATTGCATTGTAAACCTTCTGGTAGTCCTCCTTGGTGGGGTTGAAGACCTTGGGAGTAGCGGAAGAAGCTCCGTTGGCATAGAAGTAGTAGCCAGCGCCACCAGCAACGGCAGCACCAGTCAGCCAGACCCAGGTGGAAGATGACTTCTGGACAGGCTCAGAAGAGTAGTAGCGGCGACCCTGTTGGCGGATAACCTGTCGGGGAGCAATGGCGAAGCCATTGCGTGTGGCGCGAGTAGCCGCGCGGGCAAACTGTCGAGTAGCGAAGGCCATCTGTAATGCGTAAACGTTAATATCAGCTTTGAAGTGTTGCTGGTTTGAAGGGATCGAGGATAAGAGGTTGGGCAAGCGGGTGCTTATCATTCAATTGTTGGGGCAAGCTCAGAGAACTTCTAGTGGGAGTAGAAGACATGAATGCACATAACCATGTTATGGCGGCTTGAACGTACCTTGAATGTGAAAGATCGCAAAGTGGTGAAACGCTTCAGGGTATTACTTCGCGGGAGGAGGGGTACAGAGAGAGAATGTAAAAGGAAGAAAGGAACGAAGAATAGAAACTGAGACGAGGAGGTACTGTACCTATCTAATAAGAAGGGAGCTTCGGTTGATTTGGGGGGAAGCCGAGGGCGAGAACGGAGACCTGCCGTGTCAGTGCCCGTCTGTCAGCCCCGACTGATACACTTCAGCCCGGGCCGCGATTCATGGAAGGCCGCAGAACGAGGCAAGCATATTCCATCCATTCATTGCCTACTTTGGTACCAAGAATTGTCCATCTCCGCCCGGACATCGTCGGCCTTTGACATCCGTACCCCGTCTTGATTGTACTGTACCTGCCCGTTCCTGTTTAAGACCCTTGAGAACCCACTCAACAGTTAGTTATCATGTCAGTGATTCCCGGCATCCCCAGGTATCATCTCCCCTCGCCTCGGAGCTGTACCGGCTTCAAGAACCGACACCATGTCTTGAAATTGAACGTCAACAATTGGTCAATCTTGGAATCATTGCCCCAGTGTTCCAAAGACCCAGGTGGGGGATGACGCCCTAGTGGGCCTCGTGGAGTCGGTGGGTATCTTCGTAATGGCGATTCTCTCGTCTCTGAGAGGTCACTAATACCAAGGCCCTGCAAAGCATCAACAGGGATGAGTGTTTGAAGCATTGTTACAATATGCCCGCCGGTGATTTCGTATCAACAAGAACAGAGGTCATCGACGGTTGGCATGTGTCAGATCAAAAAGGTAAAACGGATGAGACCCTTTCAGCTGTGAGCCACGAGGTGGCCATCCATCAGAGTTCAGCTAGTCAGAATTGGAGACGAAAAATTCTCTGGACCCTGAGAAAGCAACCCTCCATCACGTCTAGGGCAAGCAAATAAGATTCCAAAGCCTCATCTCACCCGGAAGTCAACAGCCCGGGAGTGGACTAGAGCCTGAGGAGGGGCGGCGTGGCACCCGAACCGAACGGTCGCCCTCCGAGTACTTCTCCAACGTTTATTCTAGGTAGATCATGTATCACTGGAGTTTGAGTGACATCCCTCTTCAGTCTCTGATCCTTCTAGCTCTTTTACCTCCTCTTCTCAGATTGGTACTACTCATTTGCAGAGATTTTCTCTTCACGCTAAAAGAATTCAATCAAACTCTTACGAAGTTATCCATCCATATTCCTCGGCCAAATGTTGAATTACCTATGCACTCTCGTGTGAAAAGGTACATACGATTTGTCATCCGTTGCTCCCCCAGAAATAAGTGCATATGGAATCTTTTTAGACAGCAGGGGTCCGCCCTTGTCACCCTCAATCTGCTTGGTCTGGTCCAGACAAGATTCCAAATCGCTTACCTCGTCCCATGTGATCTGTCGTCATATCAGTTGATTGCGAATGATTTACCATTTCAACAGAATCACTTGCCAGTGAAAATGAGCATTTTAACTATGGACAAGTTAGAATACTCGTTACAGAACATATCCAATCATACCTTTAGGTTAGTAACACTATGCCTTTTTGTTCTTTCTTATCAGAATGAACCCTTCAAGTCAGGGAAGCCCTTGTTTCCCTCTCTTCTTCCCCAGACTTTATTTGACTAGCAGCGGTACGACATTGAAACATGCCGAATGCCGTAAAGCAACAGTTTCCGACACTTCCCCGGTGGGGACGGATCTTTGAACTGAGTAACCATCGCCGATGCCTTCTCCTCAAGAACTAGTGCCAGTTCGTATGATACTCCACAAGATCTAGACTATCAAGTAGATACAGCTTGTCAACAGTTTCGTGCTCAACGTTGGATATATATTCATCTACTAACTGTCGTAGGCTGTCAGTCGCCATTCTTTTCCCTCTTACGGATCCCGGATCCGCATCAAACTTCCAAGACTCAGCAACATGCTGAAGAGCGATCCCTTGTATCCTCCTGATTCATCCAAGCCCGGTCTGCTATCATATGCAGGGGCGCCGTTTCGTTTATAGTACAACTCGAGATCCCCACACTTGATTAAGTCCTCCTCAAATTCAGCGCCTCAAACACCGCTCACGCCCAACCAATCATGTTATTCAGTGCTTAGTTGAAATCCGCGTTGCCTTGCGCATCAGGGTCTGGCTCCCCATGGATCTCGTAGAAATGAAAGTATGAAGCCTCGGCCCTCTGCTTGCTGGCCTCATCCAGCTCCCCTCTCACAGCACCGTTCTCCTTGGCGCCATTTCCTCCCGTGGAAAGCTTGGCAACTGATGATGGTCTGTAAAATGATTAGCAATTGATTACCAACTCAGCATGGCATGGTAGCTTACCCAAAAATTTCTCTGTCAACCTGCAAGAACACCTTCATGGCGTCCTTGCTGCCTCTCTCAACCAGGTAATTGAGGTACACCTGAGTCAAATCCTTCTTCACCGCTGGGGAAAGGCGACTGCATTCTCGAAGCTCGTCAAACACCTTTTTCATGCGCTCACCGTGCTGGGCTTCAGCCTCAGCGCTTGTTGGTTGCTCCAACTCAAACTGGAACCATCTATCCCAGAATAACCTGCTGTCGGCATACCACTGCACATTCTTGACAAACACATTTCGAGCCTCTTCCACGGAGCCCTTGGCCTTCCAAAGTAACAGAGCCCACTCTGCAACCAAGGCAGCCTTGGTATAAATGTCCACCGTAGCAGCGTTAGTCTGATCCTTGTACACCTGGATAGCAGCATCAACTCCGTTCTGTCGTCGTTGAACGTTGGCCCAGGATACGATGACCTCAACACAATCTGGCAGCTTCAGAAGAATCCCCTCATGGATATCAAGAGCAACGTCGAGCCGGCCATTGCTCTCTTCGAAATAGGCCCACTGCAACCTAATGCCTGGTCGGCTGATAGGCACGAACATCGTCGAGGCGCGAATATAGATGTTGCGAACCTCTTCTTCCTTTCCTTCTTGGCCAGACATCCACCGAGCATATCGGAACCAGAGCTCGTCGTAGTAAGCGCATGTAACAAGGCATCGCTCATACAATGCGACGATTCGTGCAGAGTCACCTTCAGCTTCCTCGAAATCCAAGTACTTGCGCCAATTCACCAGATCCTTATGTTCCAAGGCAGTAACATGAAAGTAAGGTCTTTTGATCTCCGACTCGTATGTCCATCGCTTCGATACCTCGGTCTGTGTTGCTGTGAAAATCTCGTAGTACATGGCGTCGATCTTGGCACGAACATCGCGCTCAACCTCCAACTCAGGCTTGGGGGCACCACCATAAGCCATGGCTTCCGCCTCAACCTCGGCCTTAAAGCGTGCGAGATCATCAGCGGGCACCACTTCGGTAATGGGTTGACTGTGTGATAGCGATCGGAATCTCTCGTAGTACCGCGCATACTGATGCATCGGTATGCGAATGATGCGGGCGTGAATAGCGTAGATCTTGTCTTGTGCCTCCTGGCGCTCTTCGTACTCAATATACTTGTCCCAGAAGGGGTGAGCTAGAAAGTCCAGACCGACATAGGTTGAGCCACGCTCAAAGAGCCTAGTTAACCATGTTAGAACAAGAACACACTGCGGAAGGGATAACTCAGGGAAAAGGGCGGAGAGGATTAATACAGAGAGAGGGGAAGATGGTCGTGCAAGTGAGTAGCAAAACCGAGATCATGTTCTCCCGAATGGGTGACGTGTAACGCAGGGACGACTTTGGAGTTTATAACGAGCACGGATGGAACATCAACAGAGCCTGGCAGAAAGCGTGAGAGAGCATCCCGGCTTAAGGGGCTATCGCAGGCATATCTCACCATCAGACACCTTGATAGTGGAGTGTAGAGCCCTCGCGGATAAGTCGACCGAGACCACTCTGGTCAAGCGAAATACTGCGCCGAAAGGCATGTTAAGGGAAGGGGAAGGAAACCATCCAAATAGAACTTACTCTCTGACGAGGTGTGGGTCATGGGTTGTCTCCATCTTGAAGGAGCAGTAGTCCGTCCACAAGTCGACAGAATTGGTGATATTTGCACATCCTCTCTCATAGACCTGCATTGGAGTGTCAGCAGTGTTGCAGATAGCACGAATGATGTACTGACCATTTCAGCAGACTCAGGGCCTGCGATGTTGAATTCCATGTCGGCATATTTCTTCCAGTAGCCGAAGAGGAGGGGAAACTTGAGTAGGAATCGGTCGTAGGCATCGCGGAAGGTTGCTAGTGCTTGGGGGCTCGAGTTGCGGTTCAAGCCACCCTCCAATGTCTCACAAGCCTTGATGAGGTTTTCCCAATGCTCGAAGTTATCGGGATCGGACTCCTATAATTTCCAACTCGTCAGCGAACAGATTCAACCACATAAAGGAGCTTTATTCAGGCTGAACATACCACCTCAGCATTATGCTTGTGCACAGTCGCGTACTCCTCCTCGGAGCCAAAGTGGCCGAAGTCGCTCATGTCGCTTGGATAACCCGTCCTTTCTTTTTTCTGCGTCGCGGGATTCAATTGATTTGAGAGCGTAACGGCGATCAAGATTCGATTTCGTGGTGTGGTTATGAAGCTGAGAAGTTTGTAGATAGGAGATGACGCTTGAGGCTCACGTCTTGTCGCGAAAGGCAGGGGCTGGTAGTTCGCGCCGGAGGCAGCTCTTTTTCAAGGGTACTTTATGGTTGAGTCACTAGAGAGCTCCTACTGCACGTGCGCGTGGAAAGACGCGCGAAATTGTCGTAAATTGGTGCTACCAGGGGGTCGATGCAAGCAGGCGTGTACTTGTTGAAAAAGTCTCCGCAGCCGACATGGGTCTAGCAGCAAGAGTCCGGGCCAACGATTCACCGTTCATGCGATGACTAAGCTTCAGCCGCGAGATTGCAGATATTTTTGTTCGTGCGGGAACAGAAGATTCTTCTTTTCTTCTGTATCCTAAAATGGGCTTATGATGATTCTCACATAAACATATGATAGGAAGAGAATGAACGCTCTCTATTAGAGAGCATGATCTCAAATTCGAATCTGAAGCTCACTCATCCGTTTTTGTTTACTATCTTTTCCAAAACATCGACAATATCACCATCCATAGTATTCATCAGAAGAAGTCATGGTTTTATGACTACGTACTACTAGCTACACATCCCTCAGAGGCCTTACGATGGAACGAGGTCACTCGATGGCTAGCCATGCACTTGCTGTGTCACATTTGTTAACCACTGATTTCATGCGCATGTCAGTCGCTGACTGCATACTCTTGAGTTTGCCAGTAAAAGATGTCCACATCACCCAGAAGCAAAACTTTCTCTGTCCACTCACGAATGTCATCTGAGGTTTTCCATGACCTTGTTTACTCGCCGAGAATTCCAAAATGTCCTTCAACATAAGAACTGGTCCTTGTGAGAGCGTGTTCCTTCAAGAACTGAAGTTAGACGCACGTTACTGAGACATGAGGCTTGATACCGCGTAGAGCTCTGAACAACCTTCTGCTAAGCCAATATGCTGCAAGATTAACACGCACGAAGGCTGTTGGACATAATTGCTCGGCTCTCTATTCACTCAGCTACTTCATTTCCGTCTGCATCCAGGTGGGTCAGTAAATAATCGGCACTCTACTTAACTTCAGGATAAGTTGCTATAATAATTAAAGCATATTTCAGGCCAAAAATATCCTAAAGTGCTTAAATTATTTTGTTCCTTCTTACCTAAAGCCTGGCAGAGTGCCGATTATTTAGCGGACCGCCTGGCATCATAGTGAATTATCTTAACGCCTTGTTCTCAAGAGTACCTTAATTTAGACGGTATTGTGGGGGCATCGTCCTCTGAATATTAGCAGCCAGGGGTCGGATCGTGGTACCCCAGCTGAGAAACGTCATTTGCAGAGAGTCCAGTCCCAATGCGCCTCTGACATTTGTTTAACGCCCAAACTTCGATACTTCATCCAAACATTGGCTGAACCCTACGAAGCCCAACTACTCCCGCCCACGAGTTTCTTATCTTCTCACTTTTCTCTATGTGCTTTCAATTAATCATGGGTCAGGCAGAGTTTTGAATATATTGCAATCGCTGACCTGGACACGTTGAACCCTGAAATTGTTCATCTCATGTTATCCTCTCGTACACGATGGAATATTCCTCACCGGCCTGGTCTTCCCAGGCTCCCGCCCCCGAAAAATCTTGCGAACTCTATATACGCGACTATCCTCATCGATCCATCGCTATCGTATCGTCCTCTCATACTCTGATTCTCCGATATACCTCCTCCACCAGTGAAGCTATTGCGAATGGCTCGCTTACATCCCTCGCCTCTGCGCGGCCCCGCGGAAATGTCGGCGAGGCCTTGATATCCAAATGCATGGTCGAATTCGCACCTGTCTCGAAACATTTACTACAAGATTATCGCCGTTTGACCCATCGACCGATCTACGGGACACTGGGCTTGATGACAGTCAACAGCGAGGTCTTCTTATCTGTCATTACACACGCAACACGAGCTGCCACCATACGACCTGGTGAGACGGTTGAGCGCATAGGCGGAGTGGCATTCTACTGTTTGAGTAGTGCAGATTACGACGATGTTGTTCCCCTTGGGTCTCTCGACCCAGAGTTTTCAGATACTGCGTCGGTGCAGTCTGATCCTTATGGTCAAGGTCTTGGTAGAAGAGAGGTGGCCGTAGAGCATCCTTGTCATGAGCTGCGCAACCTACTCAGCAATGGCACTTTTTATTACAGCACAGATTTTGATCTTACAAACAGACTTCAAGACAGGTATGTTGGAATAGGACTCGTGCTGGGATTTTGCTGACGGGCGACAGACCAATTAACTCCAACTCGTTCGAAATTGACAATTTCGATGATGGGTTCCTTTGGAACTCTTTCATGATTAGCCCCCTGGTCCAGTTTCGCTCTCGGCTCATGCCGCATGAACGGGCAGCTCTTGATTCGTCGCGAATACTTACTTCAGCAATCCGTGGTTTTTGTAAGACAATGACCATCCCGCTGAGCTCTTCACCTCTGAAGAATGTCAAGTCTGGCATGCCTTCGTTCATGACTCTTATATCTCGCCTGTCTTGTCGCAGAGCTGGAACTCGCTTCAATTCACGTGGTATTGACGACGACGGACATGTTGCCAATTTTGTTGAGACCGAAACGACCTTCTGGAGCCCGGCAGGAACAATGTTCTCGTATGCTCAAGTGCGTGGCTCGGTGCCAGTGTTTTGGGAGCAAGCTGCGGATCTCATTCCAGGTCGCCAGAAGATTACAGTCACTAGATCTCCTGACGGTACACAGCCCGCCTTCAACAAACATTTTGAGGAACTCGAGCAATCATATGGAGCTGTCCACGTCATCAACCTTCTTAGTGAGACCAAACCGGGTGAAGTCGAGCTCAGTACACTCTACCACAATGGTATCAAGCACTGTCCACTGAGCCGACCGGGGCCGGATGGATCTTGGGACCATGCCCTTCTGCGAGAGACCAACTATGACTTTCACGCAGAGACCAAAGGGCCTGCAGGATACGAGGCTGCCCGAGATATCCGTCGCTACATCGAGAACTCTACTGACGGGTTTGCTTACTTCCTTGCCGAGGAAACAAGTGAGCCGAGAGAAGGACATGACGCTTCTGGACATGCACGTATGGTGGTTGTGCTCCAACAGGAGGGTGTATTCCGCACCAATTGTTTGGACTGTCTCGATCGAACCAACCTTGTCCAAACCATGATCTCACAGATGGCGGTTGAGGCTTTCCTGGGGCACCGGGGCGAATTTGCTGCATCTGATTTCTGGATGAGACATTCCAGCCTATGGGCGGATAACGGTGACTCGTTGTCCAAAACATACGCCGGAACTGGCGCGCTCAAGTCGTCCTTCACACGCCATGGCAAGATGTCGCTGGCTGGCGCTGTTGCTGATGTGCGCAAGTCTGTCCAGCGCATATACCATAACAACTTCCTTGACCCCTCACGCCAGATCACCATCGACATGCTGTTGGGTCGTCTCGTCGGACAGGCGCCAGTCCTTCTATTTGATCCCATCAGTGATTTCGTATCGACAGAGTTGTCCAAACGAAGTGGCGAGTTTACCTCCTACAATGGTATTAATATATGGGTTGGCACATTCAATCTTAACGGTCGCACCGAAGGTGTTGACCATGACCTTGGCCCCTGGTTGTTCCCAGGATCGCTTGGTAACGCTCAACCAGACATTTACGTGGTTGGATTCCAGGAAATCGTTGAGCTCAGTCCACAGCAGATCATGAACAGCGATCCGTCGCGAAAGAACCTATGGGAGCAAGCTGTGAAGCGCAATCTCAACGAGCGGCAAAATCGATTAGGAGGCGAGAGGTACGT
This sequence comes from Fusarium stilboides, assembly GCA_014822085.1. Lineage (NCBI taxonomy): Eukaryota > Fungi > Ascomycota > Sordariomycetes > Hypocreales > Nectriaceae > Fusarium > Fusarium stilboides. Next base: position 26,389 of record JAASAY010000226.1, read on the forward strand.
GCTGCTACGAAGCGGTCAACTTGTTGGAGCGGCACTGTGCATCTTTGTCAAGACGCCTAGTCTAGCCAACATTAAGAACGTGGAGGGAAGCGTGAAGAAGACGGGCATGTCTGGCATGGCTGGAAACAAGGGTGCGGTTGCGATTCGATTCGACTATGCCAACACCCACATATGTTTCGTTACGGCACATTTGGCCGCTGGATTCGCAAACTATGAGGAACGTAACCGCGATTATGCAACGATCCATCATGGTTTACGCTTCCAGAGGAATCGCGGAATCGATGATCATGGTGAGTGTTTTCGACTTGGAGTCTACTTGCTGTGATCTCACATACTGACTGACACGAACAGATGCTGTCATCTGGCTAGGTGACTTTAACTATCGCATTGGACTTAACTTGGACAATGCACGCACTCTCGTTAAGAAGCGTGACTTTGAGACGCTGTATGAGAACGATCAGCTCAACCTTCAAATGGTGGCTGGCTTGTCGTTTCCCTTTTATTCCGAGGCTCGCATTACTTTCCCACCTACGTACAAATTTGATATAGGGACCGACGACTACGATACATCGTACGTTTCCTTCTATGGCTCTATATGTCATTCTAAATATGCTGACTAGAATCTAGTGAGAAAGCTCGCATTCCCGCTTGGACGGATCGTATTCTACGAAAAGGCTCCAACCTCAGACAGGTGTTGTACAATTCGGCACCGCTTAAATTTTCCGACCATCGCCCCGTCCATGCTGCCTTTGAGTGCAGGGTGAGCGTTGTCGATGAGCGTCTGAGAGAATCGATCAGCAAGGAGTTATATCAACGGCGGAAAGCCGACGTTGGAGACGCGACAGCTCATCTCGGTACCGGCGAGGATAGCGACGACGAAGATCTGATCGGGTATGATTCTATCGAGCCTGGCCTACCCCCTGCAAGTTCAGATCGCCAGAAGTGGTGGCTCGACAACAAGCAGCCTGCTCGTGCCGCGGTACCTGTCCCCAACCCTAGGAACGGGCAGGCCGTTGGACTCAACCCTAATCGACCCTCGAACCCCTTTGGTCTCACGGAAGAGCCAGACTGGATCTCGATCCCAAGATCGTCTTCCAAGGCGTCGTTGTCTAGCATGTCTACTTCGCCATTCGAAAAGGTCAACTTACCTAACGCCATGGCGTCGGCCTCTAGCATACAGCCTCGAAAGCTGCCTCCACCATACGATCCATCAGCATTGCCAGCCAAGGTCGGGCGTATGAACCTCATGGATGACCACACTCCTATGGGCCAGGGAGCGTCGCCCCCTCCCCCTCCGCCTCCAAGACGAGGAACAGCAGGAATAGCGCCAATGGGACAAGTGGCGGCAAGCAACGGATTTGGGCTTAATAGAGTACAGACGCAGCCGCTACCAGCACCTATGCGACCAACATCAGCAGCTTCGCATGTTTCTCAGTTTTCGCAGAGCAGCAAGGCTGGTAAACCGGCGCCACCAGTAGCAAAGAAACCGGCACACCTAACCACGACATCGCCGATTTCAAGCCCGGCGCTGAGCCACAGCACCATTGATGACGACTTCCGACCTCCGTTGCCGACAAGAGCCGCCACCGGTGGTCTGACGGGAGGTCCTCATTCGCAGGGCGCCGCAGCCCCTCCCGGCCGGAAACCCGTGGGTGCGCCGAAGCCTGACACGAACGGAATAGGTTCAAAACCGTCCACTTCAGTCGGATCGGCGGGACTGCCCGGTATGACGGGTGGTATGCCTTCTCGAAGACCCGCACCGCCGGTACAGCCTAAACCCCAATTGCCGCAGCATCAACATCAGCATCAACATCAACGGCAGGGATCCGTAGATTTATTGGGCTCGCTGGGTGAGGGTCAGGACGTAGGAGGATGGGAGACTTTAAAGCCGAGCACAAGGGCATAGAGGGAGAGGTAGATGTTGATTGGCTTTGGCTTTGCAGATACAGTACTTGGATGCGTCGGCGTTTGGAGCCTGTTTAAATCGAGCGTTTTGATGGGCTTGAATAACATTGGTAGAACAAGTCTGTCTGGCTTGGTTTTGGTTTATGGTCATGGTCATGGCTACGATTCTCGGTAAAAAGTACAAGTTTGAGGGTTACCAGACCAGTTGAAAAGACAAGTTCCTTATCTGATAGCAAGACCTTGCCTTGCCTTGCCGTTTCGCGCCCAACCGTGCTCTAGTGCCTTTATGTGGTGTTTATGTTCAGTCCGTTTCACAACATGTGAGCCACCTGTATCATGTGTTACCCTTTTCGTGTAGGCACGAGTCGTTCACAGCAAGCCCCCAGCATCGAGATAGCGGGTTTAACTGTCCATCGCCATCGCCAAGTCTCAGCCATTTATTCCCTTTGAGCGGTGGGTGGACGAAAAAGTCGTGTGATTGATTGGGCTGTCAAAGCTGAGGTGTAAGACTGTTGCTACCCTGGAGAGGCGAGGGGGCCTGGGCTGGGGAGCTGGAGGGATTTTTACTACAGGACAGAGACAGGGCCTTGTGACCATGCCCCGCAAGATCAGTTCACCCCGGGAATTTTTCGGTGAGGGCATTTAACTATTTACACGATGAGGGATATTGTTTCTGCTGTACTTGACTTTTTGTCTTTTATCTTCATATTGAACGTTCTTGTAACAGCCCACAAACTCAGACGGGACGAGCCTTGTCTGTTACAGCTTGAACCCTGCACGAAAAAGCCGCTATAACGTTACTACTGCAGGTATCCACTCGCAGCGTCTGAGTGACCTGAATCAAACAGCCTGAGAGTTGAGGTGAGGTGCATAATTGCATTGCGCCTTGGCCTTGCATGAGTTGCCCGTTTACTTCCTTGTCTTGTCTTCCCATCCTGGGCACGAGACCTCGGCGATCTAGACCAGTGTTGATCACTTTATCAATCACACCCTGGGAAATCCCCAAATCCTACTCTTTCTCTTCTCTTTCCTCCTTTACTCCTCCCACTACATCCACAACTTTACTCTCAATCTCAATCCCTCCCCTTACCAAGAGCAAAGAAAAACTCGTATCTTCACGAGTCAATAATCGACTTATATAAATCTCCCAAAGGCCATCCAGAGTCAACTCGTACCAGCCTCTGGCCCGCGCTCGCCTCGCCTGGCCCCCCCCCGAAAGTCCCTAAAGAGATCGTCCCCGGTCCGTGGTTCCATTAGCTCCAACCACTTTAGCTATCTTGGACGCAATTTCTCCCTTTTTCTTCTTCTTCTTAATCTTTACAAAGAAGCCTTCTGGTTTGGTCAATTGTTGTCTCCTCTCTTTTTTTGGAAGCACAGCATCGCATTAGCCTCTTATTTGAGATACCCTTATACGCTCAGGCCGTCTGGCGTAGTACGATTCCAAGGACATACACGAGTCATTGCCTAGACGGATGAATCGCTGGACGACTTGGGCACTCAAAGAGACAAAGAGAGCCCATAAACAATTGAGATTCTGATCGTCAATCTCTCATCTTCCAGAGAAAGAGCCATTGTATACGAATATCAAAGCACCGACAGGCCCCAGACTCCCCAATCACATCACGCGATACGAGCGTCAGAGTGACAATCTATCGTCTCCCTGATAGCCGCATACGTTTTTTTTTACAGTTTTACAACGGCCAAATACCAGTTTCACAACGGTCGAATACAAAACAACAGAAAACACTCTATAAACTTTAATGGAGACAGCATCAGCCATGGCCGATACTACAGTCAAGACCAATCCCCTCATGCCTCCCGCCAAACAAGAACGCATCCATATCTGGCGCACCGAAGTCGCATCAGCCCTCTACCTCCCCACGGCCCCGTCCCTCTCATCATCACTCTCCTCATCCTCTGCGGTGACTCCGGATCCCGACCCGGATACTTCATTCGCCACGCCTCCCTCACCTGCCGGCTCAAGGCCCCGAAGCTTGTGGAAGCGCATCAGCTGGCGCTTCGGTCCTAAGAGACGCACTGCTGCAAACATGGCAGCTGCTGCCGCCGAGCTGCCCCCTGACGGCCGTACGGCCATGTATCGTGGACTCGAGACCAGGACGCCTAGAGGCGACGATATCGATGAGGGCGGCATCTTGGAAAGGGACAGCGAAGGAGGAAATGGGTTGAAAGAAAAGCAAGAAAGATTGGCACGGGCAGCAAGACTGCTCAACCGCCGCACTGAGGAACGGTGACCGATGGCTACGAGCAATTGTCTCTCCTTTGTTTACGAAAGGCCCGGGGCCGGTAATACTTCTTAATAGGCAGCCAGGGCCCATGCCGACATGTGTCATGATATAGCATTTATTCTTCATTAATCAATGTCCTTAACAGACAGCTCCGCGTACGCACGTACACATGCACGCACGCGAAACCAATCTTTCTAATCTTGGTTCGAGACTGTGACATGCGACGCCTGTTCCACTAGACACACCAACTCCGTAAACGTCAAGTAAACCCTACAGTACATGATCCTCGTCAGGAGTGGCTGGTTCGAAGACCTAGGGCAATTCGACGGTTGGGCAGTAGACAAATGTCGTCCGAGACAAACGTCACCAGGGCAGAACCTTTGGAGGCAAGTCGAGACTCAGCTAAACCTCCGTTCTTTTCGGTACCGTGTGAAACCTGTGAACATGAATGTAGGGGGGAATTTTGGGGGAAGTGAGTCTAGAAACAAGGGGAAACAATCATCTCTCCATTGTCTTCTTTCTCAGGGCACGTTTGAAAACGAACCAATAGACATGAACGAAAACACAATAAACAACATGAGACAAGGAAAAAAGCGTTAACATGAGAAAGCCTTCTTCGTGACAATCCATCAAGACAGGGTGAATAAAACCCCTGCCTAGTCTTAATGACCAACAGGACGGGAAGTGAAAAGAGATACACGATGCTAGGTGCGGAAATAGGCCAAGGATGAGTTGAGTGAAAGGGGGGAAACTTTGCGATTTATCTGCCAGGTAAAAAGAAAAACAAGAACCGTCATCGAGGTTGGCGGTCGATTTTCATAGTCCGACGGACGAATGAAACGAAGATTCCGCGCCGTACACTTTCCCTTTGCCAGAACCATACCCTATGATCCTCCCTCTCCATCGCCATGAAAAAAAGCAACGCACCGCGCAAAAAGAAGAAGCCTCGTACTATCATCCAGCCCGCCCAAGACAGGCCCAGCTATCCGTGTGTCCGGGGGCAGACAGTGTAACCGGGGCAAGAATACATCTCGGTTCCTATATGCCGAGACGCATGTGGTATCGAGGGGGATTATGGATAGATTTAGGAGGCAGCAGCAGGCGCAGGCTCCTCAGCAGCAGGCTCAGCGGGCTTGGCAGCCTCGCCCTCCTCCTTCTTGGGAGCGTCAGCAGCACCGGCAGCCTCGCCCTCGGCGGAGTCGGAAGAGGTCCAGAGGGTGAGGTTGTCGCGGAGGAGCTGCATGATCAGGGTGCTGTCGCGGTAAGACTCCTCAGACAGAGAGTCGAGCTCGGCAATAGCATCGTCGAAGGCCTGCTTCGCGAGGTGGCAAGCACGGTCGGGGGAGTTCAAGATCTCGTAGTAGAAGACGGAGAAGTTGAGAGCAAGACCAAGGCGGATGGGGTGAGTAGGAGTGAGCTCAGTCTGGGCAACATCGGTGGCGCTCTATGGTTGGGCAAAAGAGTCAGCGAGGGGCACCAGCGGCCCGGATCTAGCGGCATGTGACGGCGGGGGAAGTTTAGCCTTACCTTGTAAGCGTCGTGGGCAGCGGTGGCAGCACCCTTACGCTTCTCACCGGAGGCGAACTCAGCGAGGTAACGGTGGTAGTCACCCTTCCTATAATCGAGCAAAAAATTCACGGTCAGCTTCTTGATACAAAAATAGACGGCATTGCAAATTTTCAGAAAAAGCACGCATAGGGTGGGATGGGTGTAGTGCTGCATGAGCACAAAAGGGCGGGAGTGCGAGGGGCCTCAGGCCAGAGGCGGGGAAGATAAAAACGCACATCTTGTGGTAGAAGACCTTGGACTCGCCAGTGGCGGCGTTGGGGATGAGGAAGTCGTCCAAAACGTCGAGAACATCCTGGCAGACCTTCTCGAGCTCGGTTTCGATCTTGTTACGGTAGTCCTTGATGGTGGAGACGTGCTTGTCGGAGCCCTTAGATTCCTCCTTCTGCTCGATCGAGGAAATGATGCGCCACGAGGCACGTCGGGTACCGACAACGTTCTTGTAGGCAACGCTGAGGAGGTTACGCTCGTCAACGGTGAGCTCGCCGCCCAGCTTGGCCACCTCCTTCATGTAGGTGACCATCTCATCGTAGCGCTCGGCCTGCTCGCAGAGGCGGGCCAGGAAGGTCTTGCTATATTGAGGTAACACATACGAGGTTAGCGATACGGCGTCTTTCGATAGGAGTTTGAATTCTCGTCGAGCCAAGGTAATGTTTGAGCGCCGAGAGCGTCGAGAGAGAGGCGGGAGGGGACCATTTGGACAAACCTTTCACGCTATCACACCATAAGAGTCAGCATCGAAACCATATTGATTAGGGAGATAGGGATGGGGGGCAGATGAGCAGTGAGGGGAGCAGCCAGCACAGCTCAGAAGCCAACAGAGAGAACCTGTCGATGTTCGCGAGCTGCATAACTAAGTGTCCAAGGCCATGGATCTTGAAATATCGACGAGGAACCTCGTGGTGTTGACGCCTTTCATGTTGGGCTCGACTGAGGGGTTGTGCGGGCTGAGGCGGAAACGAGGCCGAGAGGGAAAAGGGCACAACACCTCCAAACAACATGGAGACGAGAGGAGAGGAGAGGGCAAGAGGGGTGCAAATGCAGCGGGGAGAAGACTTACCTCGGTGGCCATTGTAGAAGATTTGGGTATTGTTGTGATGAGAAAAGAGGAAGCGTTCGTGGAAGAGAAAAGAGAGGGAGAGAGGTTGAGTGAGAATGGAAGATTGGGAATTTTTGGAGGTTGAGATTTGGGGGGGGTGCGTAAGTAGGAGGGAGGATACTGGGCTGCGGTGCGGGTGCGGTGGACTAGACAGGAGCGAGAGGTAACCTCAGTGAGAGAGAAGAGGGACCTTGGCTGTGGAGGTGGGACGCGGGTCAGGCGTTGAGAGCCAGCGCAAGGCCCAGCACAGGCCAGCAGTGGTAAGGCAGCCATGTGCAGATTTTGGCGGCAGGGTCCGCATTTTACGCATTGAATTTGGCAGCTCAGACGGCCTGAGCCGAGAGGGGGTTTCAGGGCTACGCTCGCCAATTTTGGGGGTACCAGAGCCCAATCGAGGGTCGCCTCAATGGGCTGTTACTGCCCGTCCATGCTGTTGGTTTCGTTTTTACACCCGCTTCCGCTTCTGCTTCTTCCAGAGACCCAAGCAATTGTTAGCCTGCATATCTAGTGTGCTCACAACCCAGTCACCGCTCTCATATCTTGACAACATAACCGACAAATACTGTTCACTAAAGGAAAAAAGGGGTCAACAAGAGGCTCTCTCCATCAAGCGGAACACATCCCCGTTGAAAAATAACGACGGGTCGATGTGGATTAGAGCTGCCCGCAGCATGGCGAGCAAACCATCACAGTCTGTTTTGGTGCCTATCTCGTGGTGGTGCGCCTTTGCCGGGTGCTAGAAACTGGCAGAAACTGCAAACTGCCCTGCCACTTGCCAGGTGCCAGGTGCCAGGCTGCCATGTAAACAATGAATGAGCCACGTGAGCGCAAAAAAAGTGACGACAGAGATGAGCCACCCACAGAACTTCCATCTTCTTCACCCCTCTTCCACCAAACGAAACAGCCAGCCTTGGCCTTGGCTTTGGGCCCTGGCACGCCAATCCCTCCAGTTCATTTCTGCTGCCCCTTGCTGGCTTATTTCACAGGGGAGAGCATGAATATGCACGTGCTTATTTCTACTCAGACGTTGAATTCTGGCAACCAGCTAGTAGAGCCGGTTGCTGGCCTTTTCCCTCAAGTGAAAATCACACAATGCTTGGTCTTGTTTTCTCTGCATCATTTCAAGGCATTGGATTGGATCCTGGCAAAAATCAGCCTCGTTGGGGCTGAGGAGATCCATTGTTGGGTGCCTACATTGGATCAGATCCTTGGTTATCTCTGCCCGCCACAGACAGCAGCTCACATCTCACCACGAATCACGACTGAGATCCGAGAGGCTTTAGACCGGCTGTAATCTAGTCCCGACCTGCTGTATCCGTCACTGCTACTGCCACTGCCGCCAACGGGCACATGGCAACCTGCCATTCATACACCTTCAGAGCCCAGTCTAGAGCTCGCGAAGCTTGCTCGCACACGACACATGCTAAATGGCCAGGCCGAGCGTTGGTAGAGATGAACTCATTTCCTGGGATTGTCCGCCTTGTATTAGCCGCCCCCTTGAGCGTTTACAGACTCACTCAAAGCCAACCAGTCAACACTGTCCGAGCTTTGCAATCCTGACACTGATCCTGAGACGGTGTTTCGACAGACGCGATATCTGAATCACATCCCAAGAGCCAAACCGCTCACTGAAACTTGAATTCTCTCCGTCTTACCACTCGGACCCTCAGGCTTGTGCGCACCTCAAGGCAACGCCCTATAGTACTTGTCGGGATCATGGATACTCTACTCCTCGCTGCATCAAATCTCAAGATCTGCCCATCTCGCTTTCGACGGGACTATCCCTGTGTGGTAACTGATACTGGATGCTTTCATTCCGCTTGTAACCCCTCCCATGTCACACTTCAAGACTTACCTCTCCATCCTTGACTAGGAATCCAGGAACCTGGATGCGGGAACTGTCTACTTAGTTCTAGTTTCAGTACGTTTCGACGATATCCTAGCCTTGTTTCGCTCTCAAGTGCCCGGGCCTGGGATCGAAGCTGTTAACTAACAACTAGTCTTCTTCGACTGGACCCTTCCTTCTACAATCCGGGGCAGCGGTGTCCAAGGCCTGCTATCTTGCTCATCACCCCTTGCGAACAGAATGATTTTCTCTCCCGTCTTGACCCCACGGACCCATCTGCAATCATCCGAAGCCCACGTTCCACCAAAGCCGCGGAAACCGGTTTTGCCTCATCCCGTACGGGGACAGGACAGCTCAGTCATGCCTCTTTGTTTTTCGCCGCTTTTACCCTAGCATTTCCGTGATAATTCGAAGCATTAATTACTACAATGTAGGCATGTCAAGCGACCTATTTCGTCTCATGTTCTGCTTCCATAACTTCCTCTCTGGGCCTCATCTAGCTCGAGACCTTTATCGTATGGCCGACTTCAAACAACCCTGCCTCAACTTGATATGGTGGAGCTTTCCGCTCGGTCTAGCCCGTGGTCGCTGCGGGACTGGCCGGGGGCCGTGAGCTGTGAGTTGGCAATTGGGGGACCGCAGGATTCCGAGCAGCGAGCCATAGTACCATACTCGGACTGTAGACCAATGGATAATGCAAGTGTCGATCTGAGAATACTCTCTTGTCTGACTATTAAGCTTCTGTATGTGGAAGTGGCATGCTAGAAGCTTGAATTTTAGTGCAAGATATTCTGGTCTTGCTTAGATTTGACGATTAGAAACTAATGTGAGCTTAATCACAAGTGCATGTAACTGGTCAAACCCGGTAGATATGTAAACATTATTAACTATGGCAGAGACATCAATACAAGGTATCTTAAGTAGGCTTTTCCAATATCACAAACGCCATGCGACTCTTTGAGCAAGCTAATCATCCCCAACCCTATAACTCCTCCGTCTCCGGGCCTTGATATCGGCCTCTACCCCAGTCTGCAGGGTCTCCTCCCGGCACACAAAGGCCCAATCTCCAGAAATAATCACGATGGGCAAATAAGAGCTGCCACAGTTTGAACCTTGAAGGAAAGCCGTTCAACTCTGCCATTTTGTCCGAGGCCGTCAAGAGGCTCTTGGAGTGGAACAGGCGACGGACGGTCATCCAGAACGAAGAGTCTGCCCCAGATATGCAATTCGGATCATTGTCACCGATGCACATGTGGATATCAGATTCAGAAGGGGTGAGCTCCTGCTTAGCGATGTATACCTCGCCTGCGTGAGACTTGTAGCCCCATTCGCCTAGGGGAAGTAGAGGCACGGGATCTTCTTTGTGAGTTACCCGTCTGTATTCGCGCTCTTCCAGATTCTCTCGGCCATCGAGATGAAAGACCTCATCCACGAAGCGAGCAAGACCATCGTTTCCAACGCGAGGTTCACCGAAAGTGGTGACAATGACGTCCTCCCAACCCAATGATACCTTGAGCTCCAGCGCAGCGAGACAAGCAACGGAGCCTCCTAGACTGTGCCCGACCAGCTGGACTGGATAGGTAGGATACTGTAGTCTTAGCTGTCGAAGCTGTGGAAGAACAATGCGGCGGGCGTTTTTCCACGACTCGAGGAAGCCCATATGTACGGTACAATTTGTGCATTTATGCTCTGGTTCTTCGGGAGGTTCACCTCCGCCATGATCAGGTGAAGGATATGGAACGTACTTCTGCGGCACAGTGCTCAAGTCGACAATTGTGTTAGCGATGCTGTAGGTTCCGCGAAAGGCCACCACGATAGCTGGTTCACCGGCCATGTAGGCGTCATTGTCTCCGCGCTGTCTCACTCCATGGTCCACAGCGATATATCCGCAGCTGTCGGTGAAGAGAGGACCCGTATGCCATGTGTTGACGAGGGTTAGACTGGAGAAGTCATTGCAGCGCGATACGCAGTCAAAGGGCTTCCTCACACCTGTGCTGCCAATGCAGTAGGCAATGTCGACGAGTCGTGAGAGGCGTTCAAGGGTTGCAAAGAAGGCTACTGATATGCTGTTAGGTGTTGGTGGGCTCGGGCTAGAGTCGCTGTGTCGTGGTGGTGACTGATTGTTGTCGATTGCGAGACTGGAGGTGATGAGGATGAATTGGAAGGCAAAGAGCCTAAGCGCATTGATGGGTTTGAATCGCATGGTGAACTGGGGTTGTATATGACGATAATGGTCGCCGTACAAGACGTATTGATGTAGTGTTTGTGAAAGTCGAGAATAATGTCCAATCCCTAGCCCTGATCGTGTCAAAACAACGACTCAGTAAAGCTCATAAGCAGCCTGGACTGAGATGAGATGGAATGAACGACAAGCAGCTAGGCATGGTGGAGATGGTCTTTTTGTTGGGAAACCCTTGAATTTAGCCTCAAGAGAGGCAATGACGATGAGATCCAAGTTAGAATAGCTCAAGTGAGGCGTTAAGATCAGGGTTGACTTTGACAGGTCCCGTGAGGAGCGCGCCTCAGACCGTTGAGGTCATACGGTACTCTGGCCGTGACAGATGGTACCTTAATACTCTGGCAAATAACCATTATTCAAGAGGTATCATTTGTCTTCCAGTCTCTCAAGGGAGATTAAATGGAGGGGGCTATGAGTGGCTGGCTGCGTCCCGACTGCACTACCCCGGATTATATGGACCCACTCTACCTTCGACCAATTAGTCTACAGGCGGCAATTGAGGCTTGTTCTCTTAACCATCATAAGAAGAGCGTGTTCCAGTTCATTCTTCAGTGATTGATGTTCTCTATTTTGAATTCTATTACTACTAGGGTATGCCCTTTCTCAACCTTCCATGTTGAGACTGAGACTAGTCTGTCTATGCCGCTTAATCACTTCCACTATTACAAGTGATACCGTCAACGGAGATGAATGAATCATTGGGGTAGCACACCTGACTACCATTCAGAATCCTGCACAACTCTCAGATCACGAGCTCTCCCATGTCATACAAGCGGAGCCCTCTAAGAAGGAGGTGACTTCCTCACAGGCTGGAGACTGGTGAACGTCGCCCGATGGTCCGTTGAGTTGCTTGAGCAACTGCCAGTCCTGGCACATTTGAGGGGGAGCATAGCACTACCGCTAGCCTCCCACTGCGCAGATCTATCACAGTTAACATTAGTATGGTGATTCTTAGCAACAACTTTTGAGAGCACTTACCCGCCATCTCCTCCGCACACCTTCTCCATCATCCAGAGTTTCTGGTAGTCCTCATCCCAGAGGAACTCAACAGCGCTGTTGTCGCAGGCAAATCGATCCGAGCCTGATCCAGAGATGGCCTTTGATGAGGCGTTCTTGTGGCAGGGCGTTGTCAACTCGGTGTCCTCGTCGAAGAAGAGAAAGTCGAAGCCAGTAAGAGTCTTGCCGCTGTCCTTGGACTGGGCCTTGAAGTTGCGGATGTGGTAGGTATCAGGGAGTGTGCAGCCATTGTCTTCGGCGCTGGTTTCGAGGAGAGACAGACCCTGAGGAACTGCGTAGGCGTGGGCAGCCCAGGTGGTAGGCAGGGCAGATAGAATGACGAGTCCGAGATGCATTGTGAGGGTGTGATAGTCAAACACTAGTATGATATTTGGTGTACAGGTGGGAGATCGTAGATGATGGTGAGAATGTAAGATGAGTTTATTAATGGAGTAAGGTATTGTAAGAGAACAACAGATTCTAAAGTCAGGATACGACTAGTTTATAAGTCTATGAAGCAAGCAATATGGAGAATGCGACGTCAGAGTAGGAGTCTCCCTGACTGGTTTCCTCCTTTCTTAACCGAACACGCGGCCCTAGCAACACATTAAATCGGGCCTGTTCTATGGATAGCGAGTTCAAAACATCGTCTTGTAATGCCATTCCTTCGTCGATCCTCCTGTACCCGCTAGACGTACAGTAGGCGATGGAGTTGACGGATCGGACGCGAGGATCCGGGCGGCGCAAATTGATTGGGCGTCGATCTCGTTTCATGTTTGCTGGGTCGGAGGTTTATTATTGTGGATTTTATGGACAACACATCCTCACTTTTCTAAAAGATAGTTATTCTTGGTTACGAATAGACGAGCTAGACGAGCGAGGCTGTTTACGTCTATGCTATAAGAATAGAAACGTGATATCATCATGCTATACAGTTGGATTTAGAAGCGATGACCTAACATTCTCGTCGGTGAGTGTTTGCGCGTTTCGGTTAGACGCATGCAAAATTGCATAGGATTCGCCCTTGAAGAGTCGGTCGCCGATCGCAATGCGCATAGGATCCTCCTGTCCTTTAATTCAACTCATATGCTGGAGGGTGTCAGAGGCATTCCAGAGTCGCATTGACTAGACGAAGGGTCACCTTTTCTAATATTAACCATAAAGTTAACTTTGACGAAGCTCAGTCAAGATATCTCATGGTCATGTAAAATCCACCTACTTATTCACCTAGTAGTAGACATAAAATCCTGGCTATCAAATTATCCTGTGCTTAATTAGGTTCAATATCAAGAAGATTGCGGGCAGCCTGAAGAAACATTGGTTTGATTCGGCCTCTAATCAATGTTAACTGGCAGAGAGCAATACCAAATACTCCATGTAGTCTTGATAACTTGGCTCTCTTGTGATGCGACAGGCTCCTTTCTTCAGGTTCACAAGCCTCACAACAAGCCCCACCTCAAAGTGTAAGCCACAGCGGATCCACCTTCCAGACTCAACGCACAAAAAATTCGCTTTACCCTCCAACACGTGACCCCCACCCACAGCTCGGCTCTGGAAAAAGTTACCAAAACTTTCTAGATCCCCTCCTCTCTCTTGATCCTCTCGTGTTGGAATTCTTCTCGTCAACCCACCATCCGACTAACCCATCCAGCAAAAATGGCAGCTGAGCAACCCGCCAAGTCCGGTCTGGCCGTCGGCCTCAACAAGGGCCACGTACGTCTCCCTGTCGCAGTCTCACCTCGTGGAGGATCTCTGCTTCGCCTTCGCGACGGATGAGGGCGCGAAAACCATCCAACTAGCAGACGATGGACGCTGACATTTGTCGCCGATATTACAGAAAACCACCCCCCGTGTCGTCAAGCCCCGTGTCTCCCGAACCAAGGGTCACCTGAGCAAGCGCACCGCTTTCGTCCGTGAGGTCGTCAAGGAGGTTGCCGGGTAAGTCAACAGTTTTTATTTCGAGGGATCTGGAAGGGATTGGGAATGGCGGTATGGGATAGATTAGCAAGCATTGGATATCGCCTGCTGTGGAAGTCTATCTCAATGCTTGCCATTGAACTGTCCTGATTCGGAGGATTATTATAAAAAATTGCACAAACATTTTGCTAACCATCAACTCTCACAGCCTTGCCCCCTACGAGCGCCGAGTCATTGAGTTGCTCCGAAACTCCAAGGACAAGCGTGCCCGTAAGCTCGCCAAGAAGAGAGTACGTCGAACCGAAACACCAACACCAACAACACCGTATACTAACATACTTCACAGCTCGGTACCTTCGGCCGTGCCAAGGCTAAGGTCGACGAGCTCCAGCGCGTCATCGCCGAGGCCCGTCGTGCGGGTCACTAAATCGTCTCTATCTGATTTTTGGGAATCTGGCACCGAATGGGTTTCGCATGGATTGGCGTGGTCACGATTTGATCGATTAAAAAAAATGAACGGCTTTGATGCTCCGTGGCAGGGATTTTAGCTGCGGCTCACCGGAATACCAATACTTTCAAGAATTTTATGGCGTAACGATCAAGCCATGTTCCTATCCATCTTTGGTGACAATACTGCTGTTCGTTGAGTCTGTGATGTTCTGTTTTGCTTGTATGTTCATCTGGTCCAATGAACCTCGCTTCGTATTAAAGTATGACTATAAGACATCCCAACCAACGCCGCCAATGACCCTTATACATACACCGTGAATACTGCTTTATCCCTAACTTGTCGCTATTGTCTATTTCTTGCCCAGCTTGAGCCACTTGGGTATCTTCTTACCAGTCTTCTCTCCTGATCCTTCACCCTTATCTGATTGAGCTGGCCGAGCAACAGTCGCTTCCTCTTCCTTCTCATTCGACACTACAGGCTCAGGTACCTTGACTTGTTGGCCTTGTTGAGCAACGTTGGCCTTGAGGAATGGTTCTTTCCGCACAGTTGCGGGTACGGCATCGTCCCATACCAAGTTGATGAGGGTGCGTCCGGATAACTTGTAAGCCTTGATAAGTCCATTGCTGGGGCTGGGGTCGTCCTTGATCACAATCTTGGTCCCGGGGAGGACGAGATGGAAGGGCTGGCCATTATGAGCCATGACATGCCGGACAGCATCGTAAAGGAACTGGCCAGTATGAGTTGGGCTCACCTGCCAGTCACTGCTTGTGTTATCTGGGAAGCGGACTTTGATAAGAACAGACTTGATAGCGTTGATTTTCGCGGCTTCTGCTGCAGCCTTGTCTTCAAGTTCCCGATCAGAGAGTAGCCGTCTGTTTCTTGAATCCTCTTGCAACCGAGCCTGGTGAAGCTGCGCGTGAGCGACAGAGGGAGTGAAGTCAGAATCGCTGGCTGGGGCAAGGGCTGCTGCAGGTGTTGTACCCGAAGGAGCAAGGAAGACGTTGACGGGGGCTAGCGGATCCTGTGGTCGAGAAGTGTCGATATCCATCTCTTCTCCTGTAGTAGCCTTGGCTCCTCCCTCTTGTTGGGCGGGAACTGTATCCTGAGCTTGTTCTGTCTGGGTATCCGCCATATTTGAATCTGGCGTGTCTTGGGGCGGCTGTTCTTCTTGCTTCTCTGCCTCTTCGACTGGTGCGGGTTCAGTCTCTGTAGCAGCAGCCTCGCCTGTCTTTTGGTCTTCATCCTCCACCTCCTTAAAGAATTGGCTAATCTCTGTCATCGCATCGAACAGGGTCTTGTCCGTCTGTCGGTAGGTCAATCTGACCAAGACGCTTCCAGAGTTGTATCCGAGTTGTGATAGTGTCTTTTGAAAGTCGGCGAAAGACGATAGTTCCCGGCCCATGATGTTTAGGACTGGAACTTCGTAGTATAGTTGTCCACTGCCACTTCCCGAATCATTGCTCATCTGTGCGACCCCACGGGCCGTGATGTTGATGTTCTTCCCATTGCTCGCCTTGCCACTCTCGAACTGGCGTAGGACCTTCCAAATGGTGAGATCGCTAGGGAATTTCTGGACCAGACGTCCACCGGGTATTTCGCGGCCCTCTGGGGGAGGGATTTGGAGGCCGACTTGGATGGCGGAGGGTGTTTTTGATTTTTGGACGAGCTCGAGCTTTGCGCCGGGGGTCAGGCCGGAGGTGCGGAAAGGGATAGATAGATCGACGGTTTTTTGTCGATGTCTAGGAGAAATTCTGTTTAGTACTTGGCCAAATGATAATAGGCATAATAACTGGACCTACTTGACGAGATACTTGTCGCTAGAAAGGTTGAGCCTTCTACAAGCTTCCTCCAAGACGTCGATTAGGTAGGTTCCAGGGTTGACTTTGATGGTTGCTCGCCGTAAATCGCTAGCTATCACCACGACGTTGGTCGCCATGATGTAAGAAGTTCAGCCTAAAGAAAGATGTGAAAAGTATAGGTTTGAAGCTGAAGTTGTAACCCAAGATATTTGGAGGACGATCGCGGGGGAGGTTGAGCTCGGCTGGCGGTGATGTAAGCAGACAGCTGTAGCCAACGGCGGGGTTACGTATTGGAGTCGAGGCACCTTAGTTGGACCTCTACTGGGGAACAGGGCAACTTGAGCAGGCAACCACAGGGTTATGAATAGTTCACAGTTAACAACTATTTGCTCCTCTCTTTGGCTCTATAACTTACTAGAAGTTTCGACAGAACATAATTCCCTTGTAGTTTTAACCACTATACTCTATTGGTTCATCCGGTTTTATTCTATGACAGCTTCAGACTCCAGAGCACAAGCTCTATACTCCCCTTTGACTTACAATATGCCAGCCAACTAAGCTCTATACGTGGGAGACCTTGATTCAGAGCCTTACTAGATGCATCTCATAGTTATTAAGATCTTAATGCTACATCTCTTTAATCTGACTTCCCTTTACTACGAGGTACTATACCTCACCTAGTAGTTGTCAGCTAGAAATCCTATTACCTAAGCTACATACTAGCCTCATACGCCACAGCTATCAGGCTGCTCCAGCCAACGTGGACCTGCCTCTTCCCGGCCGCGCCAGACCGTGTTTGCCTTGCAGCCCGCCCGCCCTGTACGTACCTCGCTCGACAGCAACCTCACAGCAGTGCACCTTCTGTAGCTCCAGCCCAGTTACGGGAGCTTCAACCATCCATCTCATACTCCATCTTCTCCACGTCAACTGCTCTTCAACCCCCCCCAGGCGACAGTACGATACGAATTAGCGACTGCAAATCCCACGGATTCCTATAACGGATCTTCACTTGCGTCGTCTTTAGCTTCCTCTCGATAAGACGGTCGCTGGTTGACGTCGATTGTCCGACCTCCCATATCCATCTTTTGTCTACAACATCATAAACCATCATGGTATGTCTTCTTTGTCTTGGCTAGCTGCTATTGTATTCATGAAGCTAACAATTCTTCCTCTCGATAGTCTTCTCCCTTCTCGATAAGTTCGTCTTGTCCACTCGTCGTCATCTCCAAGTGCATACAAAACTAACCTCTCCTCCCTCGCAGACGGCGGCGCCTGCGTCGCCATGGTCGGCAAGGACTGTGTCGCTATCGCATGCGATCTCCGCCTCGGTCTCCAGGCCCTCACCGTCTCCAACAACTTCCCCAAGATCTTCCAGTACGGCGATGTCTTCCTCGGCCTGACCGGCCTGGCCACCGACGTCAACACCGTCAGCGACCTCTTCCGTTACAAGGTCAACATGTACCGTCTGCGTGAGGAGCGCGCTATCGCCCCTCGCACCTTTGCGAACCTTGTCTCTTCCTCCCTCTACGAGCGCCGCTTCGGACCTTACTTTGTGTCTCCCGTAGTTGCTGGCCTCGATCCAAAGACTGGCAAGCCTTTTATCTGCGGTTTCGACAGCATTGGCTGCATCGACTTTGCCAAGGACTTTATCGTCTCTGGTACCGCTTCAGAGCAGCTCTTCGGCATGTGCGAGGGTCTTTGGGAGCCTGATCTGGTGCGTATTCACGATCCCTAGACCAATACCCATGGGCGTTTGGTTCTGGCTGTATCTATGCTCCAGAAAGGCAAGTGCTAACAAAACGTCTTTAGGAGCCCGATGCCCTTTTCGAGACCATCTCTCAGTCTTTGCTCAACGCCGTCGACCGTGACGCCCTTTCCGGCTGGGGTGCTCATGTTTACATTATCGAGAAGGACAAGGTTACCAAGCGATTACTAAAGGGACGACAGGATTAGAGCGGTGTTATGGACAAACCTATGAGACTAGAGCGGGGGACGGAGTGGTTTATGTATCTTGTATGAATAGATACTCGGTCGATATCAACCGCTGGGTAATGAGAGTGCACAAGCACATAAGCAATCCTCCTTCTCCTTACAGAAATTGGTGGGTGAACACTTCACTTGCTGGTTTCACACTCTGAATGTATTATGGCATGAAAACAGAACTTGGGATTTTGCTATGTAGGAGGCCAATGTGGCCGTCTAGGTCTAATCGCAGCTCTCTGAGCTGACCACCATATGCATATGATACATGTAGATTCTAGTCATTCTGGCCTGAACCAGATCCCCAATCTCTCTCTAACCACGCCTTTCTCTATTGCTCTTTCTTTGTCTTGAGGGAGAGATCGGTTGTTGTCTGCATAAAGAACTGTCGCTCAATAGCCTTGAGAATTTCATCAAGGAGTCTACACCAAGTTAGTCAACTGGATTCCACGATTGAATGAGGATAAACTTACACAACAGGAGCACTAATTAAAACAACGGCCTTCCACTCAAGCACGTTCAACGGTAGAATGGAAAACAGACCCTGGAGGAAGGGAATGTAGAGGAGGGCAAAGTGCAGCGCCATGGACAGAGCGATGGCGTAGACAAGCATCATGTTCTTCCACAAGGGCAGGGTAAGGAGAGACTCGCTAGACGACAAGGCGTTGATGGCGTTGAACATCTCAATGACAACCAGGATTGACAAGGAGACTGTAGAAGCCGACTTGGCCATGTCGTTGGAGAACATAGCACAGCCAATCTCGGGGAAATCGGCCGAGCAGTGATGGAAGCGAGTAAGCTGGCGGAAGGTGATCTGAGGGCCCTCAGGGTTATACATGAACCACCAAGCGTAGCCTGCAACGGTAGCAAGGCCGACATATGTGCCAATAACGAGATATCGGAAGAAGAGCCATCCGCCAATGAGAGCCTCATCTCTCTTGCGAGGGCGACGCTTCATGATATCGTGGTCGGGAGGGTTGAAAGACAGAGCGGTGGCGGGCAGACCGTCGGTCACCAGGTTGACCCAAAGGAGCTGAACAGGAACCAGAGCCTCGGGCATACCAAGAGCAGCCGTGAGGAAGATAGACACGACTTCGCCAATGTTGGAAGAGATCAGGTAACGGATAAACTGCTGGGTGTTGTTGTAGATGGAACGTCCCTCCTCGATAGCGACCTCAATGGTGGCAAAGTTGCTGTCAGCGAGAACCATGTCGGCAGCGAGCTTAGAGACATCAGTTCCTGAACCCATAGCAACACCGATATCAGCCTTCTTCAGAGCAGGGGCATCGTTGACACCATCACCAGTCATGGCAACAACCTCGCCAAGAGACTGGAGCAGATCGACCAGTCGGGACTTGTGGCTGGGCTCAACACGGGAGAATAGGGATGCACGCTTGGCTGCCTCAAGTTGCTCGCTAGGAGGCAGCTGATCAAACTCGCGACCAGTGTAACTCTTTCCAGTAAGATCCTCATGCTGACCAAAGACACCAATCTGTCGGCAGATGCTCTCAGCGGTGTTGCGGTTGTCTCCGGTGATAACAATAACACGAATACCAGCATCCTTGCACTTCTGAACAGCGCCGGGGACCTCCTCTCGAGGAGGATCAAGCATGCAAACAAAGCCGAGGAAAGTCATGTTCTGTTCAAGCTGGGCATATTGTTCGGTAGAAGAAGCGGAGTGAAGAAGAGGGTCCTCGGGCACATTGTCGATGCTAGCCAGGGCAATAACTCGGAGACCATGGTTGCCGTATCGTACAATCTCGCTCGACAAGCGGTCTACAATCTTCTTGCTAAGAGGAACCTTCTTACCAGCAGAGCCGACGAGGGTCTGTGTGCAGCGATCAATGACAGACTCGGGAGCACCCTTGACCAGAAGCCTCTTCTCGTTGCCATTGCCAACCAAGACAGACATACTCTTGCGATCACGGGAGAATTCGTAGGTAGCAAGACGGGGAAGTTCCTTCTGGTAGGCAGCGCTGGCATAGTGAACGCAGTCCTCAGGGCGGGTATCAGTAGGGGCACAGGGTCCAATCTTCTCAACGAGAACTCGCAGAGCACCCTCAGTGGGCTCACCGATGCTGGAGAATGTAGCAGATCGGGAATCGTAGGCAAGCTGAGCGTCGTTGCAGATGGCGGCAACTTGGGTCATTTGACGGATAGTAGCAGAGGAGCTGTAGAGTTCCTGAACAACGGCACCATTCGACTTGATGGCTCCTCGAGGGGCGAAAGTAGTACCCTCCACTTCCAACTCAGTAAGATCGGTACCGTCTTCGGTGAGATGCACAACCTTGCTCACGCTCATCTGGTTGGTGGTCAGGGTACCGGTCTTGTCAGAGCAAATAACACTGCAGCTTCCGAGGGTCTCAACAGAGGGAAGGCTTCGGACAACGGCGTTCTTAGCGGCCATCTTTCTAGTTCCAAGAGCCAAGCAGGTGGTGATAACAACAGCAAGACCCTCAGGGATAGCGGCAACACCAAGGGACACCGCAATCTTGAGGTAGTAGATAGCGCCCTTGGTCCAGTTACCGTGGCTGGGATCATTGAAGTTGGGAATGTTGATGAGCCAAACCAAGATGCAAATAACGGTAATGACCTTGGCCAGACTGTCACCGAAATCGTTGAGCTTCTGCTTCAAGGGGGTGGGCTCCGAAATTTGAGCAGTGATGCTCTCGTGAATGTCTCCGATAGCGGTGTTGGGACCTGTAAGAACGACGACAGCTCGAGCGCGACCAGTCACGACAGTCGTTCCAGAGAACAACATGTTGGTCTGGTCCTGCAGAACTGCCTTGTCATCTTCGATAACCGTAGTAGCGCGCTTTCCAACACTCTCACTCTCTCCAGTGAGAACTGCTTGGTCAACAGAGAAACTGTTACTCTCGATAGAGACAACTCGGCAGTCGGCAGGAATACGGTCGCCAATAGAAACGGTAACGATATCGCCGGGAACCAGCTCTTCAGCCTTGACTCGTGAAACGTGGCCATCATTTCGCACCACGTTGGCCTCGTTGGCCGAGTATTCTTGCAAGGCGGCGATTGCCTTCTCGGCGCTGCTTTCCTGGGAGACTCCGACGACACCGTTGAGGATAAGAATAGTGAGAATCTGGGGATACGGTCAGTGGTTGAAACAGACAAACTTTAGATCGCAAGGTACATACAACAACAGGGTCGACAAAGGCACTCCAACCTTCCTCCTCGTCGAAGAGGGCTAGGATAAAGGACACAGCGGCGGATCCGAGAAGGATGATAACAAGCTGATCTTTGAACTGCTCGAGGATAAGCTCCCAGAGAGGAGTAGGAGGCTCCTCAGGAATAGCTACACAAAGTTAGAGAACAGTCCGGGCCGGTAGCGGGGCTGTCGCGGGAAGGAAGTTGACGTACAGTTGCGCCCATGTTTATTGCGCAGTTCAGTGACTTGCGCGTCACTTAGACCAGTAGTCTGGTTAACGTTGAAGTTGGCGAGGACATCGCCAACAGGTTTCGCGAAGGCGCTCTCCATGATGAAGGCAATGCGCGAGGGGAGCGCTCGAGACGAGGTTGGACCACGTTCGTATGCGGGAGAGTTGATAGGCTTTGCGACAAAGGAGAGAAACGGTCCAAAGCACCTGGGGTCAAGGAAAGGAAGAATATGTAGAAGTGAGAAAGAAAGTGACGAAAGAACCTGAATAAGGAAAAGAGTGAGAGAGAGAAGACACGGAGGCAATAATCACCGGCTTCCTGTCATGGTAATAGTAGATTTGTCAAGACGGGAAAGGCAAGGCGATCGAAAAGGGCCCACGCACGTGGCAACCTTCAAACCTCAACCTCACTGGGGGGTACCTTATCGTATTGGACTGTTCAGCAAGGTATGATACCTTAGGTATAGTATTAAGCCTACAACTATAGTGAGGGACCTCAAATTACAGTGATAGAGAATTGCACTAATACTTCCTCTAGGCAAGATCTGAATCGTGAAACCATCGTCTTTTCCGCTTTCATCCCCCGCCGAATCGAATGCTTGAGTCGCTCCCTCGCCAAAAAAACAAAAAACTTCAACGTGTTCGTTTCCGTCTCGGGCAGTCGGCATGTCTCTTCTGCTGACTTCTAGCGCAAGGGTACCCCCACAATCCAGACAACCAGGATGGATGAAGGAACCACTGTCAAATCCCCTGAGGACCAGGCACCAGTCCCCTGAAAGTGAAATCCCGATTCAAGACAGCGCGCCCACGGCCCCAGCTCGATTTTGCCCCTCTTGGGCCTAGCCTCCACCTGCACCGCCACGATGCCGAGCCAGTTAGCTTACACCTTACATCAAGACAAGATACAACTTGGTTCTTTGCTTGCTTAGCAACTATGCCAAGTTGACGATTGCCGAACAAGCCGTTCTCACCAATTGAAGATAAGTCTGACGATGGGTAAGTGAGAGGGTCAGTGGAGACTGGCTACATATCTATCCATCAACAGACACGATACTCGTAAGCTTCTCTGACTATCTGTGTCGGAAAACTCTCGAGTCCCACCGGTATCGCCGACTGACTCGGGAATTGGCTTGGCTCCGCAGACTTGGTGGTCATGATAGCCTCAATCATGAACTAAGAAAAAATACATGACGAGATTTTGTTCCGCATCAGCTTGGCAGGCTTACTCTAATAGATTGGAACGGGGTATGTCTTCTCTCATAAACAGTTCCCGCGCAGGACAGATGCTTGTCAAGCACTTGAAATCGAGACTACACTGTAGGTTGTCAAGTCTCATAACCATGAGCAAGACACGCACATGCACGCCTCTACAATTAGAGAATAATAATGGAAGGTTTTGCAACATCTTAAATTCTTTCTCCTTAGTCCAGCCACAGGAGTGGCAAAAGTCGAACTCCTCAACCTTAATACCACTCCTTCAACGTTAAAAGTCCATACCATGCATGAGCACGATGGTCGCACAATCATGTCTCGAGTTTCATGTTCCCCAACCTCTCCAGCCTTCCTTACATCCAAGCAGCTGATCATCGGGCTTTACGCCGCTATGCTGAAGCAACTCTCTGGCCATTCACATGGCGGGCACGGCCTAGACCGTCGATGTTAGTTCTGAGGTGCTCATATATGGCCGAGCTTGATTCCTCAAACATGGCGAAGTTACTGCAAGCCATGAGGCCACCTCTACATGGCTCGGGGCCGGAATCTCATGCTCAGGAGTCTACATTTACTCGAGTATAGTGCGCATGATCAAGGTGCCCCAATAGAATCAGCGAGTGCTGTTGTTCTTTTGGTTATTCTGTACAAGCTTTATTCCTGGGCATCAATATTCTCATGCTAAGTGTCGCCAGCCTCATCCTAGGCCAACAAAGCCCCTGCAGGCAACTCTTTGTACCACCACCTCTCAATTGTGATACTTTGGCTTCCTGTCACCGGCTGCACGATTCCACAGCCTGGGATCTTGGACGTTGAGTTGCAGATGCGGCGGCATACTCTGTTGTAAGCCAGCCTCGCTGTAGAGTTTAAAATTATCCTCTTTAGTCTTAAACGAAGTATGCATGAAAGATGGTGGTTTTGGCCGCCTATCGCTCTTGTCTACACTTATCTTCGGCGAGATCAAGGAAGGAACATTCCGAGATACTGGCTCTACCCATACTTTTGCCTCCTTCCAGGTGTTAAAACTATCTTCGTAGAGTCTTGTGGCTCAACTTCCAAGTGCGGAGCTCGCTCATGATCCTTGTGATATCTCTTCATCATTCATCATCACAGCCATGTTTTGACGACTCGCCGGAAGTCGGATTTTTGGAGTGTTGTTTGGCTTTCTTGGAACCAGCACTTTATTAGTTTTCTTGGACTTTACTTTATCGGTGTTTCTTCATCATGGCTCTCGTGGATACTCCAGCCTTGCCCGATGTTTCTCCCAGCATCCATAGTTCACGAAACTTCACATGGACAGCCGGCTTGCCAGACATACCACGGTTTACGAACTCTCATGACGGTCTACGCATGTTATATGACATCAACTCATTTCCTGCGCTGAATAGCCTTCGCATTGACAGTTACAATGCTTTGACTGCCTTAAATAACATCAGCCCCCAATGTGTTGGCCCTGAAACGACAAGCAATTCGCAGGCCCGGCCTTCTTGTCCACAAATACATGTTGACCCTATCGAGAAGTCTTCCCCTGACAGTCCTCCTGCCGAAAACACAAAGCCGCGGCGGCCCTTCCATAAATGGATGAGGACTCTACATCGACGAGTCAGCCATAGAGATCATGAAGAGGAGATTTGGCCTCCCAGTGCGGGATGGGAACATCTTGAGTCTAGTGGGACTTACCAACAATCACTTCGTCGTAAACTCAGTCGTCGAATGTCATTTTCAGGGTCCTCTATGGGTTTGATTGCGGCAGTTCAGAGCGCCAGCATCAGTCTTACTAGTGCCAGTGCTGTTTCGCGCTCGCGCCGGCATCATCGCCGTTCACATTGCCGGTCGCGGACCGAACGTAGCAGTCGAGCGTCTCTATCTGCTCCCCGATTTTCTGAGGACAGCACGCCGTTGGAAAGAGTCAAGGTTGACGTTGCCGCAACGCACCGCTCTCTGCGGCGCCGACAGATCCTAGAGGAGCTCATTAGTACCGAGGAAAGTTATATTGGCGATATTCGCTTCCTCACAAATGTAAAGTTGGGTCTCCTTCCAAGACACTCAAGCTAACTAGCAAACCGAAGACTTACATCAACATGCTTGCCGCTCTCCCTACTTTGCCAGAAAGGCTACGTTCATCCATCAACCATAACCTCGATCAGATCCTTCAACTACACGAAGAAATACTAGGCGAGCTCCACCGAGTAGTCCCAGACTCGGAGTACACCCAAGCTGATCATCCTGTTGTGGTATCCAAAGTGGCCAACCGCAAAAACGGTCATCATCGATGGTCGAGCCTGGATGTACTTCCAGAGTATCAAACCAGCCTCCAATGGCTCGAGAATGAGCCTGGCATGACTGCTGAACCTCAGGTAGCAGCAGAAGTGGCCAAGATTTTCAGTAAAAAGGTAAGTGCGCTTACGTTTCAGCCCGTTCGTTTTTACTATGGTTAACCTTTTGCTACAAGATGTATCAGTTCTTCATATATAAGGAGTATGGCGCAAAGTACGAGGTTATGATCAAAGACGCTACTTCAGCCCTTGAGAATTTGCCCGAGTGGGAGAGACACCAAAAAGGACTCGAAGCTTTCGCCTTTACTCTAGAGTCCCCGCCATCATGCGACGGTAGAAAGTCTCTTACCATAGGGGATCTCCTTGTCAAGGTCTGTCAATTGAACTTGTGGTTCTTCACCATCTAACATGCCAGCACTAGCCCATTCAGAGGATCTGTAAATATCCGCTCTTGTTTGCAGAGCTTCTGAGGTGTACGCCCATCATCGATTGTCCAAATTCTCACATGGAAGTTGAAACAGCTTTGGTAAGGCTTCGAGAAGCAACCTCCGAAATCAATCGCTCGACCGAGGACAACCTGATGAAAAGTACCCTTGAAAAGACATGGTTGCTACAGGACCGGATTGTGTTTCCCGACAGAGTATGTCATATAACCATTCTGTTCCTTCATCTAAACTGACACTTGGATAGAGACTAGATGCGAACTCAAAGAACCAAGTTCGTTCTTTCGGTCACATCCATCTGTGTGGAGTGTTGCATGTCTGTTGGCAAACAGAAACAGGCGTCAACGGCCAATACATGATCTGCCTGCTATACAAAGATGTTCTTTGCCTCGCTTCTGGTGGAAAGTTTGATCCGATATACACAATTCTAGCCTGCATTGATGTGCATAACGCAACCATCGAAGATGTTGACAATGGGCGCGGTAGGATACACCTTCTCTAGCTTGAGTTGGAGCTAACATGTGTTTCTGTAGGCTTGCAATGTCATGTGGCGCCCTTCTCTTGGAAGCTAGTCTTTGAGAGCGACCATCAACTGTACGAGTTGGTCATGACGGCTTGCACCTCCAAGGAAGAAATCGAATGGCGAAGCCGACTGAACCAACCTTGTGGCTCAGAGCTCAATGTGAGGGCAACTACCCTTCAAATCTTCCTTTCTTTGGACATCCAAAGTCTAGGTGCTGTGTTTGGACGGCCAGGTATGTTGACTATGTTCTGCTTGAACTATGAGTCTCACAAGGAGTTGTAGGAACTATTGCACGAAGCCTGTCGGTTCGTCAGACAGCTATCGCGGGCTCTGAATCGTCGCCATACCATGTCATTCTCAAAAACACGAGTACCATAAGACCTAGTACTGGTAGCGCCGGCTCAGTTATCGGTCTTAGCCGATCGCAATCTTTGCTGTCAACGAAAGCAAGGACACCAGTCCTCACACCGTCTCGAAGTGACAGGGCGCGGCTCGAGATTCTTCTAGCAGACGTCTGGAGTCAGGATGTTCTCCCACTTCCTAGCATGACGAGTATTGCGCGGAACGAGCAGATGGTTAGGCGGTCGGCATCAACTGTGATGAGGAAGTTGAGCGTAGCGAGCATGACCAAGGGATCAGGAAGCGTAAAGCGCAAGGTTGTCGAAGACCCGTTGGTCGAAGACCCGTTGGCCGAATGTCACGTCCGACAGTCCAGTGGTTCGAGCGATAGCGGCTTTGATATCTTTGAGAAGATTAGCCGGGAAGAAAGCTCATACTCACACACAACGAGAACTTCTGTACTTCCGGAGACACAGGAAATTAACGAAGAGGAGGATTGCACACTGGATGCCAGGTCCCCAAGGCTCGAGCTTACGCAAATACCTGAACTTGAACCTCTTGACTTGATTGAGATCATTTCGGAGAAGCTTGGAAACGATAGGGGGGACATGGCAGCTTTACGAAACTCTACGACCAACGGCACTCGAGTAAGTTCTTCCCACGGTTCCCAGAAGACTGGCATAAGCCCTGTAACAAAGGAGAATCTGTCCCTCTGGGCTGGTGCTAGTATACAAAGCAAGGATGCGCCGTGGGTGAAAGGCAAAGGCTCCAAACGCGAAAAGAAATGCGCGGGTATTCGCAGATTCTTCCGTTGACATGTCCTTGTTGACAGACTGAGTCGTGGCGATAGCCCACCGTGGTGTTGGATACACCTTGGGCAATGAGGCTGTTGGGTTGTGGGCCAGTGGGAGAGTTGAACATTGGAACTTATAAATAGTATCATCGCCAACGTCCAATTGGTCAAGGACTATCCCTTATAGTGGTTACACTATTCAAAGGTGAAGTTTAAGCACATGCTTATAGAATGAGACTAAATACATTTACCAGGAAGTCTCAATCATGTACATGTCGCTGATGTGGAGGGAATGCCAGAGTCATGCGTTGTCTGTGAATGCATAAATCATGATGTTCAGGCATCTCGAACCATAAATTCGTTTCTGGGCATCGGGCACCAAGATGAATACAGACTTGTGCCCAGGGAGTTACCTAGACAATGGAGACCACGACAGGTACCATGAAGCTTGCCAAGGCAATGAGACAGAAGATGATTGGAATATCTTACGTACCTGGCGTGGAAGGTGGGAGAACAACCACGAGCTCCACTACAGCCAATGCTTTGACGAGAAATTGGCGCGGGGGCACGCGATCGATCAACAAGAGCTTGGAGATGAGGTGAGGTGTATTTTGCTTGCTCAGGCTTGCTCTTGCTAAGAATACGGTGACGTACGCAGTGGATTCAAACATGCAGGAACGTGAGGAAAGAGACGAGCAGCTTCCAGCCTGGCAAGCAACGGGAGACTGCACATTAATTGGCTAAGCGGTCACTTATGGTTGGCTTTTAGTGGGGACCTCTCCTCTGCGAGCCCCGCGATGCGATACGTATCACCCCACTTGCCCACCTTGAGGTGATGTTTTGGAGCACTGCTATGACGTATGGCGTATGTAGCTTCCCAGCAACAAGCTACACTCGTCACTGCTCCTCCCCTTTGAGCATCTTTTTAAGGCTTTGGACACACCTCTTTCCCTTTCTCTTCTTCCCCTCTTCATCTTCATTCTTCACACCATCTCGATAATCAACAACAACACTTTAACGACTCTCACGTCAACCGTCTAACGACTCATCACAACCAACACACACCACTACATCTTCTCTACTTCCACACATTCACAATGGCTCGCGGCGAGGCTCAACAGACCAAGGTCCACTACAAGGGCTCCAGCGAGGACTTCCTCATCTTCGTCGATGACTACGAGACCTACCAGAAGTGGCAGAGCGACAAGAGCGTGCCTCTGGCTCACTTCATCTCCTCGTTCAAGATCTTCCTGACGCACGGGTGAGTCAAGCCACCCCCGCTTTCTTACTCCTCTTTGCTTGCTTTTTCCTTGGCCATGGACGCTATAATGAAGGGCATGGGTGGTTTTATCATATATTCTGCTACTGCTTATACGACATGGGACGATTTTAATTGTCGAATGCTTTGGTTTCGACCCCCGCCTCCCCTAGTTGTCACCGCCCTTTCATTTGGCTTGGCACACGGACAGCTATATCAAGTGTATGATCTTGAAGCTAACCTCTTTACAGCCAAGGTACTCAGGGTACCTACGATACCGCTTCCAAGGCCTCCCTTGAGAACGAGTTCGGTACCTCCAACGATGACGATGTCATCAAGCAGATCCTTGAGAAGGGCGACGCTCAAACCGTCGAGGTGAGCCATTCTTCTGTATCAAGAAGAGTGAGATAGCTAACAACTTCATGCAGTTCCCCGAGCGTCAAGGTTCCAAGAACGACAACAAGGGCCCTCTTATTTCCCACTAGAAGAAGAGAAGGTGCCGAACGATGTACCAGACAGCGGGCGTTAGGGTTTTCGTAAATTCGATGCGAAATGGACTTTTCAAGAAGGCTTTTATGAAATGTGGGCGTCGACCGTGAGCAGCTATAACTCATCCGAAATGGTTGACGAAGCTGCCGTCGGAAGACTGCTAGGTCTACAACCACGATAAATGGTTGGATCAGACAGCATATCAATGCTCTGAAAGATGGGCAGAATTTATGATAGCGCCTTATGAATCATAACAGCCTTTTGACTCCATCATGATTGCGTCTCCTGGTGACTTAAAACGTGTAGCTTTAATGCGTCTTGAAGTGGGGTCAAGTGGGTGATGCATGCGTTGACCCCTCTATTCGATACTGAACGACAATGGACTACTCACATCGATATTTGAGGAGATCATTGACGTTGGTACAGACATGAAGGCCTGTTAAGAGAATGGGAATGTCAGATTTGTAGGCCTAGGCTGTTAAATCATGGTGCTCAACGCATCGTTCAAATCAAAAGTGGATTATCAAGGCCTTAGCAGTGCAGGCAATCGTCGCTAGAAGTGTCAACTCAATCTAGAAGCACCTGATTCCACAGAACCATCGTTGTCGAAGATTGACACTGGTCCTTGCCTATTCATTACAATTTTTTTTTTTTCCTATTCCGATATCCCCTCTCAGTTATATCACCGTACCTGACTGCAGCTGGTGATCATTGTTTACTGTCATAATAGGTTGTTGGACGACGGTCCGGCAGGGCAACGAGACATCGACCGAACTTTTCGGAAAGTTTAGAGTCAACAGAATAAACAAGGTACTTGAATTGGTTGTGCGTCTAAAGTATGCTTTAATCATGCCTAAGTTGTGGTCTAATTATGAGGATAGCTTGTGCTCTTTACCTTGAGCCCTCAGCAGATGTCTTTAGGGATTGTTGAACAACGTGTTTAGTGACGTCCTCGATGCACAAAGAACATATATCCAAGATCCTCAGCAGTAGAGCACGTGATAAGAAACAATCGCGTAATTGGTTTAGTGGTAAAATTCTCCGTTGCCATTCGAGTAACGTCGGGGAGCCCTGGGTTCGATTCCCAGATTACGCAATAGAAAATTCTTTTTCGTCGAGCTCATTCATGTCTCTTATATCCTTTTTTGCATACCAGACTGTCATGTTTGCCATGCTTGATCATCCGGAAGTATCCTGGCGAGTCTTTGTACTTAACAGTCTGTGTATGGCGATGTTGCAAGCCCAAGAATAGCATCCGACAAGGGGTGTTTCGGATTATAAGCCACTACGAAGACTTGGCAAAGTTAATACACCGATCGAGTTCCGACACGCCCAAGAGACCGTCGGCCGTTTCTAATATGTTTTGAAGCTCGAACCCGAGATGCCTTCGTGGCTTTGCTGGGTTAGCCGGCTTGACGGAGCACAGTGAGAGATTGGCGTGAGAGAAATGTATCAAAAGTCTTTTGATTGTATTAGATTCTATATGTCGGGCGGTTTTTTTTTTTTTTGGTTCAAGAGGCTATAGCAGGCTGCTCCAGGCGCTTCACCGGATCTTCTCGAGTCCAATGACACCTTGTGGAACAGCAAAAACCTTGGCCCCAAGTCCCTCGCCTTCAGGTTGCACGCCGTTCCTCTCGATACGGCGGCAAGCAATGCTCCCTTCGAGGGTAGCTCACACCAACGCCTCCACGCTGGCCATGCAAATGCAACGCTAGAAATGAAATCAAGACCCGGTTCGCTCCTTGATGCAGGATGAGTCGTAAAAAGACAACACGCAGTTCTGGTATTCGTATATATCATGAGATCGCCAAACGCCGCAAAGGGTATATGAGTGATGCATGCATCGTAACTGGGGAATTTAAAGGTTAGAGATGGTATTCTTGCGAGATCCTATTCTCTGCCCCATTCTGTATTTTTTTAGATATGTATAGTACATGGTGGTAACTCATGACTATGCACGAGTTGAGCCGCCACTGCGCCCTCGATGGGGAAGCGTCCATGGCTTTGCACATATCATCTAGAAACAAAACGTTAGTAAAGATCAACGCTGAAGATTCGGAATAAAGACTTACTTCTCCCTCACTATAGCCCCAAAAGTAGACAACCATGCCGATGAGGTAGTAAATGGCGGCATTTGTGCCTTGGTAGATGAGAGCAGCACCGAGGGCCGTGAGAGGAAGAATAGCGAGTCGGAACTCTAGTGAACGGTGGAGAGCCGAGCCAGCAAGAAAGGTGAGAGGCCATTCAAGGCCTATCATGGCCAGGCCCATGACGAGATTTATTATCTGTAAAGCCGGTATAGGTTTTACTGCACCGTCCAGTGTATGTGTGAGGAAGTCCCAGAAGATTTTGGGCCAGATGAAGCACTCAATGGCGGCTACAATCTGGTCTATGAGGATCGTTAGTTGATGTTCAGGCGATGAGAGACAGGTCAACTTACAGGCTGCGGCGCTCATGATGATGAGTCGCGCCCAATGGTTCTTGATGAGTTTTCCCATGATGGAATGTGATTTCCCAAATTAAATGCCTTGCTCTTGAAGTCCAAGTCTGACTGATTTCCTCGCGGATGTCAATACCAGACGTTTTTCTCTCTCTGATTCGTCGTCTATTCGTATGCTATTCCAACACTGCAGCCGAGAGTCGTTTTGGGCGTAATATTACAGACCGGCCAGCGGCGAGAGCGTAGGAAAGAAAGCGTAGAAAGAGCGAAAGATAGTGAGAGTATTAAAACGTAAAACAAACAAGCCCGTCAGACCAGCAGACAGGGAGAATTGATGAGCAGTAAGACAAATGAGAGGGCGAAGAGCTGATGATATCGAAGTAAGGGAAGAGACCCTTGATGAATATGATAATGCGTTAAGGCATCAACCCCCCGAAGGGTAGAGGCTGTGCCGAGATCGATGTGGATAAAGCGGATTGCTCGAGGTTTGAGACGTTGCTGTTAGAGGTTTGCGTTTGCAGACGATTATGAAGCCTGTGATGTCGCGGAAGTTGGTTCGCAGATCCACGATCTTGACAGTCTGGTCTATAATCGTACCAAGCACTTCAGCGACATTGTATAGTATTTTCGGTTTCGAGTTTCTTGAGAATGATAGTGCGGCGGTTGTTGGAAGACTTAAGTCTAGCGCTAGTCTTGGTCTGTCTCATCAGATGGCGGCTTCTTCTCTTTCCGAAATATTTTGGTCGCAAGATTGTATGAGCAGGCGAGGCGATGATACTCGGGAGCCTTCTGAGACGTTACAACAGACACACGAGACGAGGCAAAGCGATTTACAAACGGACCAGGGAGTGGGAGGGGAGGCTGCAAGTCAGAGTGGAGGGCAGCATGAGACTTTTAAGAAAAGGCCAAGAAAGGGAACCACGACAGCGAAAATGCACAATTTTGCAGGGTAGCAGAGTCTAGGCCAATGCAATGCAGTCATCTAGAGATGGACCAGGGTCTACATGGACCGTCGGGCCACGAGCCACGCTATTTCTTGTCGCCATCTTGGAGTATTCGCCTCACAGACGTAGAAGCGCCCTGGGCATTGACTTCACTACTCACTTGAAGACTGGCGGTGCATGGAAAGGCGGGGAGAGGAGAGCCAGGATGTGAGGTTATGCGATGTAGCGGCTTGTCACACAGTCCGACGTCCAGCATCTTGGAGCTAAAGCGGGTGGAAGCAGCTATGAAGCTTCAGGATTGGTCCTGTTCATACTGGGTGTGGTCGAATATCGATAAACTCGTGTGCCGTAGTGGTGCGGAGGCTGGTAATTGGTGATGACCTCGGCGGTTAGATGCCAGAGCATAGGCCAATAGGCGTGCCCAGCGGGCCTGTGGGAGAAGAGGCCTGGCGGGTAGAGAGAGATGTAACAGGGGTCGAGGGTTGGCGCATTAAGCTAAAGCAAGCCCTGGGTAAACGAGCTAAACAACTCAATCTGAGAGGGACGTTGAGGTTATTGCTTCATTGTTCTCCTTGATGAGGTCCAAGGCATTGAGGAGAGCTTTCGACCTCTCTCTTGCTCTACAGTCAATGACTCGTGATATCTGGTCAATCTTCGAGCAGATCTCATATGAGACATCCACCTCATTCCGATACCACTTGAAGCAGATACTGGGACAACTGGCGCTGGAAGATCAAGACCCCTGACCCCTGGTCGCCTCTCCCGCCCACCACTTCCCTCTGATCCTTGTCCTCTTAAACGCTGCCTGCAGAATTCTTTTTTTAGACATCCAAGCTCAATGCCAGTGATAGTACATATCGCACGAGCATGTCCTGTTGGTAAAACACTGAATGATGATGATCTGGGGTAGCTGCTGTTGGTCGCTCTCGAAAAGCATGCTGGTCGGCAATCTAAAAAACATATGAGACACTGCGCCCCCAGATTTGAAGCGCTTCTCGAAACAAGTTGGCTTCGTTTGCTGGCAGAGATCACGAATCTCTGATCAAGCGCTTGCTATCCGCTCCATCTACCGCTCGGGACCGACCAGACCGACCCCGGCATCGCTTTCCATCATCTGATATGGATATGGATATGGATAGTATGTCTGCTTCTTGGCCGTCCGTCACCTCGAGCTAGTGACAGTTATCACCTTGCTCATGCCACTTCAAATGGTAGCGGCTTGGTTAATTCTCTATCACCGTATCGGTCAAGACGACAAGCTGTGTGATTTGCCCCCAACCGTACAAGCGAAGGCCTCGGCTCGTCCGATAGTGCGTGATTACTCTAGCCTGAGGCCTACCACAAGCATAGCAAGCCCAATTGATATGGTCGTCAATTCTTGTCCGGCGGTTGCAGAGTTGCTCTGATTGGTTCAGCCTCTCGTTGACCAGTCAGCCCCATCTCTATCACGCCGCGTTGCCCGGTGGATAGACCATCAATGCCCTATCCTTGCAACGACTAATAGGTGCACAGCTCGAACACATGTGGCGGTTTATTCTCCACGTTGCTTCTTGTCGAGGTCAATTGTGAGTGGTAGGATATGCATCCCATTAAACTTGCAGTCGTTGTGGCTTGTCTTCTTAACGCCTTTGCACGGGAGGTATGGACCACTATGCTCCACCTCACCGCTCCGACCCGGGGTTGTGTGACCCGGGTTTCTGGCGGATGATCAACTTTAACGACGTCGTCAGAGAAATTTCAGCCAGATTGGATGATCATCATACCATCACCAACGGTTGTATCTTTCTGCGCGAACCCGGCACTCTGGGTCTATTGTTATCGCCCAGTATCTTGGGACCGGGACCAAAATTACCCTACATCTGTCCGTGTATCACAAGACATGCCCCTTTGCCCCTGGCTCGCTTTTAGATATGAGATGAGCCATTGGTTAAGAAGGAAATAATGCGTCCGCCATCCTGGTCGCCTAGGTATTCGCGAATAGTAGCTTGGCCGTCTGACTGGGTGGAATGGTTGGCAAGATCTCTGAACCCGGACGTGATTCCGGTCAAGACATTGACTTGATCTCGTGTCAGAGGCTTTCCGTCGGCACACCAACATGCCAAATCTTTCTGGGCCATGGAATGCTCATGACCGGGCGAGGTGTTGCTGGTATAGTCCCTTCTGAGAGCTTCAATGCAGCTGGGTAGTTCTTGAACCTCAGAGATTGGGATTATGGGCACCGTCGAGTCCGAACGAAGTAACCTCCGAGGTGCAGTCAGCAGTGAGATCGAGAACAGCTGCCTACTTCGGTTGCGCACTCAGCTTGGATTCGAGACAACGTCTCTAACGAGCTCTTGGCGTCTAGGAGCAATATCACTGCGATATGCTTCCCCCCATTCATCAATGACAATCTTTCCAGGCGCACCTTTCCTTTCGAGGACTGCAAGTCGGATAGTGACGAGAGAACCACCCTGAAAACAACAGGAGAGTCGTCGAAGGTGGTAACAGGAAATGTGATATCACAGGCATCCAGCGTAGTTTCTGCTCGAGAGAAGTTAGTGTCGGTCATCTGCATGGAGTGAAATAAGTCACATCGCCGACGAACCTTTCCACGTTGACGAGCTCGCCTTGAGCGATGGGACAATTGCAGCCCATTCTTTTCGCTTGCGAATGGATGATGAAAACATGATTGGCCGAGTTTTGTGTGTGAAGCCAAGAAGTGATAGTGTTGCATAAGGATGAATGTTTCTAATTTAGGACTGAAAACTTGAACTTCACAGCTGCCGAAAACAGATATGGAGGACGGGAAGAACGACGTGAACGTTGTGCGGTAGGGAAGGTAGGTACCTAGCCCATGGGAGACCTTTCTGAGGTAACATCATATTGGGCAGGAACACGCTCAATCATAAAAATCCATCTCTCTCATCGGGTAATATAAACAGAAAAAGTTCGACCTTCAGGTTTGCGTAAAAGCTACTAAAGGTATTTGTTGCCAAATACTGTATCTGAAATGCTACTTAGTGTCATTTGCATATAGAGTTGAGAAGGTCAATCTTGATCAGCATATTATCTACCTAATGAGCATTACGATTTGCATCCATCATCGGCCCGGTAGCCGGGGAACAGAAACCACTAAATCTTCCATGAATATCAGAAGAG
Source organism: Fusarium stilboides (assembly GCA_014822085.1). Lineage (NCBI taxonomy): Eukaryota > Fungi > Ascomycota > Sordariomycetes > Hypocreales > Nectriaceae > Fusarium > Fusarium stilboides. Next base: position 61,680 of record JAASAY010000226.1, read on the forward strand.
ATCCTCTAGTAAAAGCCAAATTGTCGATCGAATTGAGATCTGGTCGATTAAAGAAGCTGTAGGGTATTAGGTCTCAGCTCTGGAGCTGTCCATGCTGGTTCAGATCGCCGCCTTTAACTAAGAGCCAATCAGAGCTCTGGGAGCTTGGTATAACGCCCCTGGGCCTTAGCTCCCTCAACGTCAGCGCGGAATATCACGGCTCCGGAAGAGACGGCACTCGAGTTGACTTCAAAGAATGCCTTGTGAGGACACGCTTGGCAGTGGTCAATTAATCAATTAATTGTGTCGAATCGAACACACTCTCCTAATTCATTATCATCCTCCTCATTCTGCGCAATTATTGCTCCATCACTCGTTTTCAAGCTCCTAGTTGAGGTCCAGCCATCTCTCTCCACCACGGAAGCCCCACCAACGATCAAATACTCAATATTTACTTGGCGTGTAAATAGCTCTCAACCTGGAGCCAAGACATCCAAGACCGCCGTCCGCCATGGTCCCCCTCCCTCTCTTCAAGCTTGGAGCACTTTTTGTGAGGCATGTTTCCAAGTATGGCGCCGTATGAACCCCTCAATTGCCTTTAACCTCAAAGTGCTGTACTGACGACGAAGCAGAACCACATAAAGGCACAGGCTCACGACCATGCGCGGTTCCGGGCGTTTGCTGCCCGCTACGGCCAATATATACATCAGATAAACATGAGGATGTCAGTCGCATTATTACGAAACCCCGAAGCGGAACGAAGAGCAAAGGAAAAGGCCGAAGCACCGACAGTCAAGACGGAAGAGCAGCAGAAGCGCGATGACGAGCTCAAACAGAAGCAAGCCAGCGAAACTATCAAGAGGAACATACCCTTTCAAAATATCTGGCGCCGTAAATTCAGAGCACTTCCCGAGAATAAAGCAGTCGACCTGTTCGCCGATGTCATTGGTGACGTGTTCATCCTCTCGGTGGCCATCGCCTTGATCGTCTACGAGACCTACAGATCATCACAGAAGCCCGATACGAACAGGTTACGGATAGAGGAATTGGACCAGCGATTGGAAGAGCTCCAGAAGAGGGAAGAGGAGCTAGAAGAGGCGGAAAAGAGGCAAAAGGAAAGATACGAGAGCTTGGAGGAAGCATTGCGTGCACTGAAGGACCCCAAGACGAAGCAGCCCTTACTCCCGACATTACAAGCATCATGATTGAGCCGAATATCCAACTATACGACGGAAATCATGGAGGGCGGACCGATTCTCATGCGAGCGAGGAATGTTGATGCGTGCCACAGGGAGCTGTTAGCTGCGAAATATAGTCTTGGCCCTCAATCTCTTGAGCCGGGGAAGATCCATATCTAACAGCGAGAATATGGTAATACCTAACTCGCAGTAGGTATCTCTGTGCACCCTTCTGTACCCTCTAATTTTGTATACTACCTCTCCCACACTATAGATTCAGACAACCAATACTTACACTGTGAAATAGCCATCCATAACAATACGAATATAAGCGAATAATGCACATTGACCGCATGGATCTCAAGAGATCAAGGCTGACCTTGTCGTTTCAAGGGTTGTAATTCCTTGATTGGCTGAAAGTGAGCATTGACGGGGCATGGTGTTATTTGATTGGACCATAGCTGATCTATGCACCCACTCTGGTTGCCAACGGCAACAGCTCTGGGAAAGTACACAAACCTACCAGTCGCGGCAACTAACAACTCTTCTGCCTTTCTTCGTTGTTGAGCTTCACTCGCCAGCTTCTTTCTTGCAAATACTAACCAACAGGTTCGGCGATATTCATCCCAGCTTCTAGCATTGCTTAATACCTTTGAATCCACTGCGCGAATAGGCGACTCTCTTTATCTTGCATGTTGTCGTCGCGAGTCTCGTGAGTCTCATCTGCTTCTGGTTTCACTGATTCATCGACACGCTTTTCACCGCCCGATTTCCTCTCAACAGCGCTCGACTATCGCTCTCATCCAACGCGTTGCTAACCTCTTGTTGTAGACCGACCCTCGCGACACTTCAACGCGGTTGCTGACCTCGTAACCTGCTCTCGTCATTTTGGCTAGCGATTCGCCGATAACTCGTCCAACCTTTGCATCGCTACATCCGAGCTGCTCACTAGCATGGCCCATAGGCTAGTGCCCCGAGGCGGCGTCGATTTAGAGGCTCTGTCCCCAAGGGATGCCAACGCCCAACGTGTACCCAAGATGACTGATATCAAAACAAAGACGGCCGCTCAACTCAAGGCCGCCAAGGAAAAGGAACATCCTCCACCTCCTCCTACAGAAGTTCCCGAGCCACCAAGTGCTGACCGACCTGATGGAGCAACCTACCAGGTCGGCAAGCTGCTCGGAAAGGGTGGGTTTGCCGTCTGTTACAGCGGTCAACTACTTCCTACCAAGCAGAAGTTTGCTCTCAAGATCGTCAAGAGCCACATGCCTCCCAAGATGGAACAAAAGGTATGTGGAAGGGAAGCCAACTCAAAGTTTCTTTCTAATACGTTCTCAGTTCCAAACCGAGCTTCAAATTCACTCCAAGATGAAGCACAAGAATGTTGTCCAGTTCCTGCGAGCCTTTTCACACGAAAAGTGCACCTATCTGATTCTTGAGCTATGCCCCAACGGTTCCCTGATGGATATGGTGAAGCGAAGGAAGGGCCTCACAGAGCCCGAGGTTCGCTTCTACTCGGTTCAGATCGCCGGCGCGATCAAATACATGCACAGCAAGGGCATTATCCACCGTGACTTGAAAATGGGCAACATCTTCCTCGATTCCCAAATGAACGCAAAGATTGGTGACTTTGGACTCGCTGCCCTGTTAGTGACTGGTAGGGACATGCACACCATCCGCCGAACGACTCTATGCGGAACACCGAACTACATCGCCCCAGAAATTCTTGAGAAGGGAAAGAAGGGGCATGACCACATGGTTGACATCTGGAGTTTAGGCATCATCATGTAAGATCAAAGGGTTCTGAAAAGTGCAAGGAGCTAACAGTGGACAGGTATGCCATGTTCACATCTAAACCCCCCTTCCAATCTTCGACTACGGACGAAATTTACCGCCGAGCTCGAGAGAGGGACTACGATTGGCCATCTGCGGAGACGTCGCGAAGATACATCAGCCAGGAAGCTAAGGAGCTGGTTGCAACGATGCTTCAGGATGCTGATTGCCGACCTGAACCAGAGGTTATCATTCAACACCCTTTCTTTACCTGCGGCTACATGCCTACTGAGGCGGAGATGAGCTCACGTCTGAGGGAGGTTCCACCGGATCGTGAAGAGTTTTATGCCAGTCGAATGAGCAGCTCTCTGCAGGCTCAGTCATACAGGAACTTCAAGGATATGTGCCGAGAGTGCGGCATTGGTCCCTGGTGCGCGGTTCAGGCCATTCACACACAGACCTGGAAGGAGATGGCCGCTGAGGAAAAGGCTGGATTGACACCCTTGATCCCGCTCGAAGAAGGAATTGTGTACAGACCATTTGAAGAATGGCTGAAGGAGCAGCAACAAATGAAGGCCAGATACACAGCATCCGCGTCGGCACAGGCTAGTATCGCGACCGAGGACCCGTTATCAGCCAGCCAAAGAGCGCCAACAGGCCTCCTTCGTCAACCGCCCCAGAGCTTTGCCGCGCAACAGAGAATGCAACATCGGCCAGCCAGTTCCATGGTACCTGCGAAGCCTCGCCCTGCCCCCGAAGCCGCACTATCCGGCTCACAGAGCGTGCGAGCAAGGACGCGAAAGGAGTTGCCCCGAGAAGCTCCGCCAAGAGAAATGACTGAGTCTGCAGCCAAGAGCCTGCGAAGTTCTAGTAGATCGGCCCCTCCACCGGCAAGAGCATCCTCCCAGCAGCCTCCAGAGCGACAACTATCCGAGAGACCTACGCTTGACCGCCAAGCATCCGCACCAGCCACCACCGCTCCTCCTGCTCCGGCTGCACCACCCAAGAAGGATACTGGTTCTATGCGTCCTGCGACTCTCTTTAGCTCCTCTGAGCGGCAGGATAGCATCTCGGGCACCAAGCCTGACCTGATTTTGGATCGGCTCCATCGTCTTCAGAATGAGCTAGAGCGAGCTCTGAACTCGAGGACAATGGCCATCATCTCATCGAAGACGGTTACGCCGCCTCACCCACATGTAGTTGTCAAGTGGGTTGACTATACCAACAAATTTGGTCTTGGATATATCTTGAATGACGGTAGCGTTGGATGCATTCTTCGGGATATTCCAACTACGGAGAACGGCAAGGCTGCCCTTCTTCCCCCGGCTGGAGTGTTCATCCGCGGTGCAGAGAGGCATATCCTTCGCCGTGAAGATGAGACATACGAAGAGAGAAGCCAGCCTCTCCCCATGACCGAACCTATCAAGTTCTTTGAGAACAATGGCGAGTCCGGGCTTTCAGAGGTGATTGTTTCTCCTGAGCAATTCCGCGTGACTGTAAATGAAGATGGGACTGCAGGCAAGATGCAGCCCGGTAAGGACATTTTCCAGCACCGGAAGCGTGAGAGGATTATCCTATGGAAGAAGTTTGCCAACTACATGATCGCCTACGGACGGGACGATGTTGTGCCGGTTGAAGAGACCGACCCAGCGGGTGCCATATCTCCAGGCCAGAAGGGCACAGTGGCAGAGCTGGTGACCTTTTACCAGCGATTTGGAGATGTTGGATGCTGGATCTTTTGTGACGGCCACCTCCAAGTAAGTGATACTATATCGTAAAGCTCGATTAATATGCTAACCAGTATAGTTCAACTTTCCGGATCATACCAAGATCGTTATTGATCATACAGGAACTTGGTGTCACTTCTGGCATCTCCCTCAAGACGCCGCCGAGAGACTTGCAGCAACTGGTACTATCGGTGCCGCTGCTCTTGACGACCGGGCGATGCTGTCTTATCCTCTTCAGACTTTGTTGAACTTCCAGGCAAAGCCTGCAGCTCCTCGTGCTGGCCGCACCACTACGTCAACGCGCAGACGCCCAGAGATTGCCCCAGACCTGCAGGGCATCCCTGCTTCCAACGACTTCCGTCGCAAGATTGTCTTCATCAAGGATGTAGTCAAGGAGTGGGTTACAAACGGTGGTTTGGGCAACAGCCAGATGAGCCGAGAGTCTCGTCTCCGATGGGGCGGTCACCGAGAGACCATCAGCAGCCACGCACCACAAAAGCATGTCTGGGTTACCGTTGGAGCTCGTTGGGGAGACCAGCGAATTTCGACCTACGTTGATCCTCGAAAACCTTGGGAGCTTGGCGAGGATGTGGATCACTCGAAGAAATGATAAAGGGGCCATGGCCATGATATGGCATTGAGAGAAGAGCGAGGCGTTTGTCTGATTCTTGTTGACGACCATCATGAACAAATGATGCATTCATGTAGGGATTATACAGAGGCGCGTATTGGTTTCTGCGGCTTGTAGGCGTTGTCGGAACATTTGCACGGCGAACAGGAGTTGGGTCTTTGTCAACTTGCTTTAGCTTATAATGACATTGCTTGCCCTTTTGGAAGTCTGTTATGCGTTCGGTGCACTTCAGATGTGTGAGGTTAAACGCTTGTAGTCTTCCCATTACTCGTGACTGTTTTACTGGAAGGGTTAGCCTTCTTGCCCCCCCCCCCCAATGCTTTTATTTTAGCTGGGTATTGAGCCCAAGGAAAGAAGATGGCTCTGCTGTATGGAAGAAGTCAACCAAGACTTTGATAATAAGCCAAGCTTGACGCTGGGATTGACCCTCACAGTAACGTAAGGTTAGAAAGAAGATTTCATTTACATATCAATCTTTGATACTGGGTACCAGAAACATAAGCTATTCGTCTAATCTGATATACCAACATTCTCATCACTCACAACCACACTACCTCCTTAGCACTCAATCTATTACCACACGAGGCACATCTTGTGCGTTCGCCTCAAGCCGACAAATATAACATGGCGGTTCATCACAAGTATACCAAGTGCATATTATCATCAAACAATTTCGCATTCCACTTTCAATCAGTCAAATTACACAATTCAAAAGTAGTCGCTGGAATAACGCCATCATCTCCAACAGACTCTATACAAGAAGTAGGGTCTTTGTCCACCAACAGCCAGAAAACATAAATACTTCGCCGCAAGAATGTTACCCCTTATTACATATATGTGCGTGCATGTGCGTAAGCGTGTGCATTCCATCATCATCAAAACTTTCTTCGTTTTCAAACATGTCTTGACCCATCACCCGATGCGCCCAAAATTCAAGCATCGGAGTAGTACTCCTCATTATACTGGTGACCCGGAGGGCTTGTCCAGCTTCCACCACCAATAACGTTCTCACGCGAGCCCCAGTAGCCGCTCCTTGAACGCTTGTCGCGCTCAAATTCGGCCCATCGCTTCATGGTAATCTTGCTGCTGTCGAACTCGCCCTCGTATTCGAGACCAGCCTTCTTGGTCTTTTCACCAGCCGTCTTTCTAGTCTCGCCCCACGAGAAGTCATCAAACTTCCAGAATGCGTATGTTGGGAGAACAAAGTTCCAGACTGGCAATGCCAACAGGTAGATAAGCATCCACACGATGTAGGACCACGAGTGTGCTGTAACGATAACGAGAAGACCAGGTAGACCGAGAATCAGGGCCAAGAGAACCAGAGGGATGATCTGAGGTGGCGAGTTGATAATAGACGTGATAACTATCAGCTTCGTTAGTAACTTCACATCGGCTTCATGAATGCTTGATTACTCACCAACATAGAAGGTAAATGCAATGGCAGCCGGCAGAACTAGTGTACCCACCAGTTCAACGAAAATGATGAACTGCATTGAGAAACAGAAGGTACCACAAAGATCACGGACCAGCACTAGTTCCATAAGATTGTGGATGGTTGAGTTGATCCAACGACGTCGCTGAGAGAGAAGCACCATGAACTCGTCGGGTACTGTCGTCTTGCACACTGCCTGAGGGATAAACACCTGCTTGCGCTTGGGGAATGTTCGGAGCATGAGAGTCGTCAAGAAACGATCCTCACCAAGGAGATACAAGTTCTTCTCGTGCAAGGTTTCGACAACGTTCTCAGAGTAATGTTCGACGATATCAGGATTGGCCAGGATGGGAACCCAGTAGTTGTGACCACCCTTAGGCGCCTTGATGCGGTACATGCAGAAACAACCTGGCAAGCAAGTGACACCACCAAAGACAGACTCGAAAGACTTGGCAAGATGATGTGAGACAAAGTACTCAAACACTTGAATAGCCGTCACCCAGCTGTCCCGCTTGTTGGCAATCTTGGTTTCACCACAAAGACCCATAATTTCAGGATCTTTGACCATAGCAGAGATCATGTGCGTTAAACTGTCGGGGAAAACCTTGGTATCGGCGTCGACCATAAGAATGATTTCATAATAGTCCGGCGAGATACCAGTAACCTTCCAGAGACCATTGAACATTTCGTACTCGAGTTCCGTCATTCGCTCATCGAACATAACCTTCTGGAGGAACGACATGAGGATGATCTGACTGTCTCGCTTTCCACGGTTGCCAGGCTTGGACTTGGAGGCTTCATCGGGAGTTCCGCACTTGACCACGACCATCATGGGCACTCGCTGCTGTCGATCGGCAGGAATGCGAGAATTCTTACCATAGTCGTAGAAACCGCAGTAGATCTTGGCCATGTTGTGTCGCTTGGAACCGCTGGCAACAGCCACGTAGGAGAAAGGCTCAACCATATCAGGAGGAATCGAGTGGTCCTTCAACATACCCAGACAAACGTCGGGTGTCGACATAGCCTCGCCCTTGCCCTTAATAATACCATCACAGATAACGACAATAACCTTGTGGCTGTTGGGGTAATCGGTTGTCGCGATCGAGTCCAGAGTAGTTCGAATACCCTCTTCTCCTTCAGAATACGCAGTGACCAGGCACATCGTATGAGCCAATGGGAAACCAAAGGGCATCCAGTCAGAAGGAGGCTGGGGGACAACAGCATCGTGGATGAATCCGGCAGGCCCAGGACCATCGGTAGTGGTGCCTGAGTATGGATCAGATCGAAGGAAGCTGGCACGACTGTCATTGCTCTGCTTGAACATGGAACCGGGTGTGAGCAGTTGATTCGAGGTAGTCTGGCTGGCCATCGTTGTTGGCATGCGTCGTCCGTTCGGCATTCTGACATCAGGGCCACCAACCGAGGAGAACCGAGACGTGGTAGGGAGGAATGATGCGCGTTTGCTGGTTCGGTCCGATGATCCATAAACAGTGCTTCCAACATCACCAGGAAGTCTGACCGGGGCGCGGTAAATGTCTTCTGACCAATCCTCAATCTGTCGGTTACGTTTTCTGCGGTCAGAGCTTTGGGATGTCTTGGCTGGCGCATACTTGCGGCAGATGAACCATTGGAAGATAATGGCCAGCAAGAAACGGACACCAACGACTGAGAGGATCAGGACCAGGGCGCAATAGAGAACAATCTTGGAGGCAATGCAACCAATTGTCTCGGTGTCGACAGAGCCAACCTTGATGATTTCTTCAAAACACTGAGCATACTTCTTGTCTGTAGATGACTGAAACATGCGGGTGACATCACGGCCCCGGATGGCCTTGTTGACTTCTGAGTCCTTGTCTCGAAGCTCTTCAAAACGCTTTGGGATGGCAACTTGACTCTTATTGAACCAGTGAAGGAGATCGAGGTCCAGAACATTTCCAGAGTAGACAATAAGGTTACGCGAGTTATTCTTGATGTCGTCCCAGCTGAAGTAGACGTCCGCCGAGCCGCTCAGATCAAGATAAAAGGCGTTTCGAGAGTTGAGCGTTGTATGGCAACCATAGCCGGAATAGTATGGTGTGGTCAGGTTGACCTTGCTAGAACCGTCTTGGTTGAAGGTTGTGCAGGGGAAGTACCAGGCGAGATCGCCGTCCTTATTTGAAGGCACGTCTGAGTCCTTGGCAAGAGTGATCAAGCCCTTGCATCGACCGTTGACGTTCTGGAACAGAAAGCTACCGTCCTGACCGCCGTGCTTCTCGGGAAGATCGTAAAGAACATTGGGGCCTCGTCCATCACCACGAAGGGGCATGCCCTGCGCAGGTGGGTGGTGGGATGCCGACAAATCGTAGGCGACGCCGTGAAAGATCATGTTACCGTTGTCAACTTTGTTGACGCGCAATCGCTGGGCGGGAGCACCACACACCGTTGCGGTGAAACCAAAGGTGAGGAAACCAACAATAGCCATGATGCAGAGGATAACACTGATAAGACCCATCTTCTCGCGCCAGGCCCTCTGCTGCGCCCTCGTTGGCATACCACAGCACTTCATGATGAAGCCAGGGGCCCAGAAAGTGATAATCGCACAGTAGACATTCCAAAAAGTAGGTGGCCGAAGCTGCTCCTCCACACGTTTTGGCGGTTTGGAATTGCGCCTCGACTTCTTCTTGATCTTGCCTGATTTCGTACGGTTTGGAGTGGGAAGAGAAGATGCAACAGCAGCGCTCTTCTCGAGCTCTCCACTAACGTTTCTCCTTTGTCTGGGAGAACTGTCCGAGCCACCATCGTTGTAGTTCGAGCCAGACCGCTCAGTCGACACCTCGTAGTCCTCGTAGATAGGGTCGTTTCCTGTCGACGATGGCAACACATTCATGTGGGCAGCGTGCTTGTGGTAATGGTAGTTCCGATGATCTCTATCAATTCTGTTTCTCTCCGGACGGATCAAACTTCGTTTTCGAGATATGGGTTGTTCTGGGCCGGCGTGGCGCGATGAACGAGCTTCCGGGGATGTTGGCGACAGAGGCATGCTCTCTGTATTCGAATTAATACCGATGGACTCTGCGAAAGAAGAACCGGATTTCCCACGTTGATGTTGAGCCACGTTATCTACAGCATGGTAGCCGCCAGTCTCGATATCGACGGGTCTCGATCGTCTCGAGGGCGAGTTACGATAAACATTGCGCTGGTTGTAGGTCGGACTTGCGCCCGGCCGCTCGGGAAGAGACATTTCCCTGGCAGAACAATGTTAGAAGAAGACAAACCTCGAAGCCAGACGTTTGGGAACGTGACAAGGCTGAGCGCTGAGCGCAGGGAATCTTGACCGTCAAGTCGATGGAAGAGGTGAGGGGATGGTATCGGGGTGCGAGGTTGATGTCGATCAACAGTAGGAAAGGGGAAATGGTATGAGAAGTTGAGGAGCGCCAAGCTGCAGCAACATCAACGGTTGATGATAGTGTGAAGCAGGCAAGACAATGGAGAGTCGAGGCGAGGCGGGACAATGCAAAGAGGGCGATCTGCTACTTACAAGTGGATTTGTTGTGGTTGTTACGGCAGCCTCTCTCGAGGATTAGGTTTGAGTTGGGAAGATCCCTGTAGAAGTGGGAAGGTCTCTTAGGAGACGGGCAAGGTGAAGCACAGGACACGCAGTGCCCGCGTGTCGTAGAGCGTCGACTTGTCAAGACTCGGTGTGGAGAGGAAGGATCATCGAATAGAATTGCCAGTAAAATATGCTTCTCGTCCAGTCAGAACAAAGAGACAGGACGCCGTTGTTTGGAATAGATGAAGAGTTGAGTGATGTCCGGACGATGGCGTGAAGTAGTCCCAGGAGCGAGTGATGGAGACGACTGGGGTTTTTCGGTTTCGACAGGTGCAGGGGACGGCAGTGCTGTAAGAGATGTTGTAATCAACGTTGAGAGCGAGAGTAGGAGCGAATGTAAATCAAAAGCAACAACAAAGCGACTGAGCGAGCGTCCCTCGAGCGAAAGACAACGACAACGAACGGTTTTGCCTGCAAGAGTTGAGATGGGGAGACGGGAGAGAAAGCGAGCGGACGAGTGAGTGATTGAACGGCCAACGGTCCTGCTGCTCCTTCCCTTGCCGTTATCCTGGGAAAGAGAACCTTGTGAAGGGGGCGGCCAATAGCCAATTAGAGAATAGCCTTTGCACTGATGGTTGCACTAATTGAAAGCACTAACTTCAATTAGGACGAGTTTGTGGCCCCTTGGGCATGAGATTTGCAAGGGTTATCTCACTGTGGGTTAATGGCCCGGCGGTTGCCCCGGCAGCTCGATCAGATGCCTGCAATCAATTTGGCCATGAGCTTCTTTCGGGCCTCCCGTTCCAAGGCACGAACCCAGATGCTTCCAATATGATGCAAGGCATCGCGGGCTACTGTTGTAGGATGTAATCATGTTGTTGACAAGCACATTAACTTGAGTATGCAGGACCTTGCAGTATCCTCTCCCAAAATTGGGGCGAGTTCGATCAGCGCATCATTGAACCCGATGCTTGGCTAAGTGAAGACTAATATACATATAATTAAACCTGAACCAGATTGACAGGAGCTCCCACTCTAGACTTTTGAGAAACTGGAAGTATATACGTACAAAGGCCTTGAATAAAGGCCGGATAAACAATGTCTTGTTACATACCACTTTATACAGAGAAAGTCTTTTACAACAATCGTACGTCCAGACTCTTTTATCCGCAGGAACAGATTCCTACCAACACAAAAGGCAGGGGTTAATGAACTGGCTGCTGCCATCTCGCTTGTCAAGCCGATCTGGTCCTTGGCTCCTCTAGTCTAATTGCACTGCCCTGTCTATCTTGTCTCCTTGGCCGAGACCTAGAAGCCAAGATGAGCACTCGGGAGCGTCTCATCTTTTTTCCATTCCAGCTGCTCTTCAACATTCTCACCAGCGCGTCAAAACCAATATCATGTTGATATTTCCATATACATATGCAATTAATTATACACTGTTGTAGTAGACGGTAGAACCATTGATAAGCCAGCTAGACAATCCCCTCTATCTGAATCATCCCAGACAAGTCAAATTTGAGGTCATGACCAAGAAGTTTTGCCTCCTGATCACATCCTAAACAGGTCGGCAACACGCCTCGACTTGGGTTGACAACATGTGCTCCTATATTGTCAGTCTCCCTGTTTCCTTGGCTGGTCTTGGTTGTTTATCTTGTTCAGTCGTACATTACATGTGCTATCGATAACGATAGATATGCTGACTCGGGTACTTTCGGTGTTCAACCTACTATTCCATTGCTTTACTGTTAAGCGTACTACCAGCAGTCACGTTATTATTTCAGATAGGTACCATACTTTAAAGAATTGTGAAATATACTATGGTAGAATTCCTGTGCCACGTGCTACCCGCAGTCTGGGTACTATTCAACCACTTACGTTCCCAACGCTCCAATCTACTCCTTTGGCTCACTTCTCATAATACCTCTTAAGACTTAAAACGGTCTTTGAATGCAGCAGAGTGCGTTGTAGTTCCTCTCTTTGAGTTGAACATTCGTTCAGATGACAGAATCTCGATATGGTCAGTCAAAAGAATCCCAAGCTCAACTTGCCCCACTCTATCCCACTATCAATGATAGAGGATACGAAAAGCTTCCCAGGTTGAAGCATGACAAAGAAATCCTATTCTACGATAGTCACGTAGTTTCTTGCTGTCATTATAGATATATAGAAGAGGATAGATTTTTTACACTATCTCGTTAATTCGATTTGTAGACTATGCTAGCTTGCATTGTACTGGCAGTTTCAAGATCGTTAAGCTTGTTGTATCAAGTTGATGCATGTTCAACTATGAACACAACAAAAACGCTTGACCACTTGCCAGTGGTTCAGGCGGAATAATACATCGAACCAAGGGCATATCCCATATCATTCCGATGTAACCAGTCTCTATTGGCCCCGGATTCGTAAGCCGTGATCAGACATCTTCTATGGGTATCAGACCCTAGGTCTGCCCGAGCAATGCGTGGAAGCAGAAACGAGAGCAGAAAACGCCATGTTAGCCGCGATTGATGCAGGTGCCACGGCAGTACCGGCAGAACTGCATCGGTGGAGCTTCGGGGGACGTCAGCCGTCAGATAGATACGAGCGAGATCGCATCATGTGGGTTGACGACGCTAGTCTGTGATAATACGAGGGTAACCACAGGCGAGTTCTGTAAAGGCAATATGCCAGCCAGGTGGACTACCAGTCTCGACTCGGAAAGATTCCATTCGGCAGATAATGATCTCGATCAAAGGTATCACCGCATCATCTAGTCAAAGCGGGGGGTATGCCTTGATACTAGGATAGTCACACTGCTGTGGTAGTTAAAAACAGTAGTCCTGAACTGAGTGATGTCCATCCAATTAGTCCATATCACATTAGAAGAAAGACTGGTCATATGAGCTATTCCTTGATAGAAAAAGTAAATAGGTGATATTGGAAGCATCATTGGGCTAGCATTAAAGTTCTCGCGGGGTTCCCCAGAATTAAAAGAGACATGATCCTAGAACAAGTGGAACCATCAAGCGGGATAGAAGATGGAGCCTCACAATGAGTCCACAGGAAACCCACGTGTAAATACGGCTCCGTACAACGATCGGGCGTTGAGAAAAGAATGGCTGATAATAAATTCTGGATGAAGCAGGGGGACGCAGTTCTTCTATGTAGGATATATGGAGTAATTAAACGAAATCCAGAGTTTCCGTTGCCTACAAAAATATAGTTTGTACGAGACCAAAGAGAAGCTACCAACCCCGAGTGGGCATGATAGAGCTGCCGGCCCGAGTCGGCCGGGTGGGGCCGGTCCATGAACGGCCCGCCGTGAATCAAACAATCCCGAGCCCTTCTTGCTACGCCCATGAACCTTTCCATATCCAGCTCGACTGACCCAGTAAGTGAGGTCGTCCCCAGAATGAATACATGGTGAAGTAGCGCTTGGCTGGCCTCCACTGTTTGTGGTACCACAGTTGTAGGGGCGCAAGAGCCCCAAGAACACTAGGTAGGTATGTAACCATTTCGGTATCCTTGAACAGTCCGAGCCTGATGTGCCCTGAGAAGAGCGGGAAAAGTTCAGAGATTCTTGTCGGTCAGGCTAACCTAAATTAGGATACCTTCGCCCTTGGACGCCTGGAGTACAAAGCGATGTATAGTTGTTCTCAGTCTCGAACAAATTACCAAGATAACCGCGACTTCAACCAGCTACCCAGGTATCCCTATCAGCAACATGGTACTGCTCTACTGTAGATTGTTTGCTTGACGCTAGAGCCGGAGAATAACCAACAATCAACGTGATCAAGTCCCACAAGGTCTTGTCAGTTGAACCCTGCCCGCTTAGCACGTAGCAATCACAAGGGTGGGCGTACAAATTCGCCCATTATGAAGCGCAAGGTTCTCCGGAGTTAAAGCAATTAATACAGGAAAACTGGCATGTCTAAGTTGTTATTGAACGGACACTCTCAGGAACTCCTTTGTTATCATGTACCTCAAACACAAAGGTGATGGGCAGATACATGTCCTTTGAGGAATCCTGGAAAGCCATTTGGGCTGCTGGACACCAATATGTGGTACAAGAGACACGGCTAATGTGCTTTACCAGATGCCCGGGCCAGTTGACGAAACAAGATGTGAACCGCAGAGCGTGTTACCCGCGAAACCCGATGAGCGACGGTAACTAATCAAGGAAGTCTCCGATCAGGCTTTATTTATACGAACCGGACCACAAACTACTGGTTGTAGTTTGCGTGACGATACCGACGCCATAGCGGTTGCCCAACCCTATTGAACAACAAGCGCTGGCCTGTTTTGCACAACGATTCACTTGTGCTTGCTCCAGTTTGAGTTCGATATTGAAGTAAACAAATGAATGCTTAGACTAGGTTCAAGCCTACAAGGATCATCCGGTACACGATTGAAAGGTTTGTCGTTGTTGGAACAAAGTTTGTGCGATCTGCCACTAAGCAAGATGATGCAACGACGCAATACCAGTATGCTAGAACAGATGTCTTGCTTACATGTCTTGAAGTAATGAAATATCTTAAGCGCCTGGTCGTTGATCTCTGGGTTGCTCTAGCGGTCAGGAAATGGAATGAAAGCTCAGCGCAGTAGCCCGTCGGCCTGGGCTTGGCCTGGACCCTTGGGTTGAGTTATTTAAGTCGAAATCAATACTTAATGACGCTAACAGCCCCCAATTCGGGGATGGGCGCAATGTATCATTGGGGCTTTTCAGCTTTGACAAGCTCACGAATTGGAATCGCAGTGCTTGTCATTTTGGGACTCGACCGTTTTCTATGTGTCTTCAAGTGAGAAGAGAAAGGAAAAGCGGGCCAATTTTGGCAGCGCCATTTCCGCACAAGTCAAGCCTACCTTCGTCATGCCGAGCGTTTCTCCAAGCTGTCATCCCTTGTGGACGCGTACGTTGAAGGAAAAGGGGTGTAAATTTACACGGCATTTGTGGTATTCTCTTTATTCGTGTTTTGTGAGATATCATCATATCCAATGTGACTCAAAAGCACATGAAAGGTGCAACAAGAGAGACGCTTGGGAGGTTGGATCGATGGAGTGGTTTCGTATCCGTACCTTCTTGGGTGATACTTGCTTGGTAGACACCCCCTGCTCCTGTTTCCATGACAGATGTTGGCTCTAATAAAATCTTCCATTACCTCCGCTACCCAGGTATCTAGATACCTTACTTTAGCTGATGGTTGAACTGCTTCCTCAGCTTCACTCTGACATCTACTTGAATCCGGACAAGATGGTTTATAAACCACTGTCTACTTGTACTATTCCCCTTGTTTGAATAAACCAAAAGAGTTCCAGTATCAACCTTATGCTAAGGTACCTACCCAAGACAGCTGGAGCTCTAAATTACCCCCCGGACTCCCCCGCCAGTTTCTACATGGGCCGCTGCACTCCGCTTCTATTGCTCCCTACAAGCGCTGTGCCATAATTTAGCTAAACTCCAGTTGGCGCCTGGGCCTCCTCGCCATCATCATCACCACCACCACCAATATTGGGCGGCGCAGCGCCCAGGACAAAAAGGGAATCACCTCACTTCAGCCGGACCTTATCCAACCACGTTGCTCAAGTCGACCCGTTGCTTGGAATTTTCTTTTCTTCCGTCCGATTCTGGGTCTAGTTAGTCTTGGCTTCCTCGGTCTTTTTCTGCCGGGCTCCCTTCCATTCTTCCACTCGCTACCCAAGGACAAAAAAAAGTGACAGACAGACAGAGAGACGAGACTCCATTTCCAACTACAGCACTATCGTGGTCCATCATATTACCTACATTCACAGGGCGGTCTTCCACTTCAACCTCCCCGTTTCATGGGCCCAGTCCCCTACTATCGTTTCTCCAACCACCCCCGTGTCGCTCGTTGATCAGTTCTCTCGTTGCCCTGCCCCTTGTCCCCGCTGTATCGCCGCGTTTCGGATCCATATTGCACCCTCCATACGCTAAACTGTCTGTCACTGACTACAGACTACGATCGCTTCTCCTCCTCCACATTCGCTATCATTCATCGTCTTGTCCTTCTTTCGTCACCGTTGCTCGTCACCAGACTCGGTCTCAGCGTGCTGGTTTCTCTATTCTCCCAATCGAAGACACGAACCGAATTGTAATCTTGGAAACACCACCATCATCATCGAGTTCCGCATCCTTGTAACGCTGTCGAACCACAGCTCTATCTCGACACTCGTTCTGAAAGATCCTCAAACTTGTGCTTGGCTGCCTCGGCATTGCCAAAGCTTCACTTTCGCTTGATCATGGCGGCATTCAATACTTCACCGCCCCCTATT
Source organism: Fusarium stilboides (assembly GCA_014822085.1). NCBI lineage: Eukaryota > Fungi > Ascomycota > Sordariomycetes > Hypocreales > Nectriaceae > Fusarium > Fusarium stilboides. Next base: position 78,202 of record JAASAY010000226.1, read on the forward strand.
GAGGAGTCGCCCTCCAGCTCCTCGAGACCGACCAGTGCCGCTCGCCGTAGCCCCGTCCGCATACCCCGTCTCGACCATACTGGGGATCCAATACTGCGCGATGGACCAGTCTCCCCTGTCCGTGTTAACTTCCAGCAGGAGGATTGGGCCCAGCCCTCAAATGCCGATGTAGAGCATACCCAGCAACGCGCCTTACGGGGAGAACTGGTTGATCGCAGTCTCCATCCCCTACCCTCGCCCCCAGGTGCTCCTCCTCCTCCACCTCCGCCTCACGGTCTTAGGTCAGAGCCGACGAGCCCTCGAGAGTTTCAAGAAGGAACCCCTAGAGCCGAAGGCAGCCCCGTGCTACTGCCTGATAGGTCCTCGAACCCGACGGAAAGAGTGCGCAATCAGGACCAATTTCGCAACAGCCGTGGATCAGATGAAACTGCGAGTACAAACCCACAGCAAATCTCGATCGAGTCATCAGCGACAACGAGTGCAAGCTCCCTTTCAGGCTTGAATGAGAATGCCGAGGGTCAGACAATAGGCGATTCTCCCGAAAGCTCCATCATCGAAGGTAACATACCTGAGGCCGAACCTGTGCCGCTTTTTCAGTACCATCATCATAAAGAGTTCCCGCCGAGTGTTCCCAATGCAGAGGCCAGCAACTCATCGACTCCTGATTTGTCTGAAAGTGCTGCGAGTGTCGGGCGCCATCTTACTCCAAACCCGGGTAGCCACATGAGGACTTCCCTACCTCGACCACCGTCGTCATACTCTGTCTTGTCTGATTCCCGTGGTCGCTCTCCAGGCCTGATGCCGGGTGGCCCACGTAAATCTCCTGATGTTAGGCTGTCGACATATGCAGAGCTGCTCAATGCGCCTTATCCTCAACAAGCTCCTGCGCCGCTAACTCCCGACAACTCGAATCTCCGGACCGTCGTAGGCAATAATGCATCCCTCCTCAGCACTCAAAAGACTCTGGACATGTATCGTGCCAATGTTAAGAAGACGAACGACTCATCAATCCAGTACTCATTTGCCATATTCTTGATCTCCACGGCTCAGGAACAAGGTCTAGACTTTTCAGAGCCCAAGACACGCAAGAACAGTCCGAAACCCCAAAAGGGCCGTGATAGTCCGGCTGTCGAAGGCTCAGTTTCGAGTCCACAGGAGCTGGTTCGCGAAGCCCGACAAATCCTACAACGCCTGGCCAGTGCCGGTTACCCTTTTGCGCAATATTATCTCGCAGATGGGTTTGCTTCTGGACTCTTCAGCAAAGGCAAAGAGGATTATAACTCAGCCTTTCCTCTGTTTGTTTTGGCTGCGAAACATGGCCATGCTGAGTCTGGTTATCGAACTGCACTATGTTATGAGTTTGGATGGGGATGCCGTAAGGATCCTGCCAAAGCAGTGCAATTCTTACGAACTGCTGCTTCGAAACGTCACCCTGGCGCCATGACACGTTTAGGAAAAGCCTGTCTATCTGGAGATCTTGGAGAAAAGCGGTACCGAGAGGGAATTAAGTGGATGAAGCTTGCTGCTGAAGCTGCCGACGTTCAATACAACTCGGCACCGTACCAGCTTGGTTGCTTATACGAAAATGGGTATGGTGCAGATATATTCAAGGACGATAACCACGCTGCGGAGCTCTTTACTCAGGCCGCGGAACTGGGCCATCCCGAGGCCAACTTTCGTCTCGGTGATGCTTATGAGCACGGTCTTCTCAACTGTCCTCGTGATCCGGCTCTCAGTGTGCACTTTTATACTGGCGCCGCTGAGCGTGGACATGCTGGTGCTATGATGGGATTGTGTGCGTGGTATATGGTCGGCGCTCCCCCAATCCTGGAAAAGGACGAGGAGGAGGCCTACGAGTGGGCGCGTCGATCTGCCGACTTGGGTAAGTTTCGTACTGAGATGAGTACGCCAGAAGCGTTGGCTAACCATGTTTTAGGTTTTGTCAAGGCACAATACGCTGTCGGCTACTTTACAGAGATGGGCATAGGATGCCGTCGCGATGTCTTGGAAGCCAACGTCTGGTATGTCAAAGCGGCTGACTTCGGTGACGAGCGAGCCAAACAACGTCTGGCTATTATCCAAGCGGCTGTGAGCGGCAATGGGATCCCTATGGAGGTTGCTCCTCCACGCAATGGAAAGATACAGAAAAACGGCAAAGACGACAAGGACTGCATCGTAATGTGAGGAAAGTGAGCGAGTCCTGGCCCGTTAGGGGACTTAATGTGGAGGAAACTAATGAATGATCACTACGCACGTTTAAAGAAGGACAACCGATCTTACTGGCAGCCTTCTCTGGTACTATCGTTGGTGCCACCGGCAACGACATATTCATCCAGCGCTGACATTTTTTTCTTTTTGGCATACGCTGCATCGCTGCATAGCCTGGCAGTCTCATGCGGGACTGTATCCCAGGGACATGTCTCTTGGAAACGCCATTTCTAGGATTAATAGGGGTGTTGAATTTGAGGGGTGGCATAATGGGATCTAATGCGGGGATCATGGGTTTTTCAACTTGAGCTGGAGCTTCCTTGGCTTAAATTTCTCTGTATCAGCGGTGCGAAACTGTTTGCGTGGGGATTGCCAGCATTTGTTGGTATCGTAAGAGTGGAGTTGACGGGAGACATGATCATGTATCGTCTTGGGTTTGGCGTTTTCGCCAAGACGTGGCTTGGATATAATAACGACATAATAATATATCGCCTGTCATGAACGAAAGGCGTTATACGAATAGAGCTTTGATGACCGAGTCTAGCATTGCGAATGATGAGAGCAGGAGATGTGATGGTGCCGGTCTTGTCCAAGGGTAGACCAGGTAGATGAGGCCACCGTTATTGTACAGTCCACCCAATAACTCCATGACTAGCTACTATCTAGGATTCTTTGGCCAATCAGGCTCTGAATCCTGGCACCATAACGTAAAGTAGTTTGGGTGAAGCTGCAAGGGGTTCCTATGGCAAACTCTATCAAGTCTGCACTTGAGTCTAGGGTATGTCTCATTTCCTGAAGTTGAACACGCAAATGTTTATCTGAGAGAATCTACACATTAAAGAATAAAATAAAATCTCTTGACGTACATTTCTTCAAGCTTTGAGTTTACTCGACAATTTAGTCAGTTTCTGAAGAGGTTTTGTGTGATCATCGCGGACCAAGGGCGAGTAATCCGCAATTTAACATGATATCAAGATCCCGCGAATTACAAGAACACATGAAGCAAAAGGTCAGTGTAGTTGAAAACAATACCTTGTGATATGACGTGAGCGCATCTACCCATCTCCCTGATTAAATTCCAGTCTATCTGATCACGATCGGTCAAATGCAAGTCAAAACACCATGCAAGGGGGAGGACCAATAGAGTGACGACTTGACACAAACACTCAGATAGTGTGTCTCGGCATAAATCGAGACTTGGTAGACAAGGGGTCAAAGAGAAATATCTGGTCACCTGAAGTTTAAGATGTCACATGTGACTTGATTCCTGTTGATGGGGTTATGCTCTGTTGGTTCATACTGAGGAGTATATGTAGATATCACGAACCAACATCTTACACGATCCCACAGGAACGAATATAGACTCGCCAACTCACGGGCCAAATACTGTTCATCTATACTCTATTCTATCGTCAGCGTCCGTGTCATGAAAGAGTCTCGATTCTATAATTACCCACCGAACAAAGCCCTGGACAAAGGTCTCGGCCGGGAGTAGTGGACCACTTCAACTTAGGTTTATCCCCAGAACTCGGGAAAGGCGTTACTAGTCAGGACCGCATAGATCTCGATCTGTCACATTTTGGTAGAGAAAAGTAAATAAATCACAAGGGAGGGACGAGCTGCCTAGGCTGCGTCTTTGAACAAAGGACCCCCCCACTACCGCTAGAGTGCTGGATCGAAAGCAGGGAGGGACTTGACACTGAAACAAAGAGCTGAATTGAGGGGTTCAAGGTCTTTTTACTGTATCACTTACAGACGCGTCTGGTGTGTTTACATGTCTCTCTTTTATGATTTAGGTATGTTGTGATTCTACGGAGGACAACTCTTGGCAAGGGAATATTTAGGTTGTCTTTATTGAAGGGCAAGGGGTCGATGGGGCTGAGGGGTTTCAGATCAGCCGATAGATTGATAGGTCTATCTATGGATAAACTCCGGCAATCATACTCTGTTTGTCGATTTGGTCTTCTGCCACTTGGGAGTGGGAGGGAGAAAGTGTGAGCGATATATTGATTTGTCTTGTGTGGGATTGCCCTGGGCAGGGATGTTGATGTAACACCATGTAATACCAATACCACTCAACCTAGTTTATCCAAGTTCTGTAACTCAGGAACAGCAATGACCAAGTACCTTTGCCTATGTCATATGTGACGCAATATGGTCTGTGAACCACCCAACAACCATTGATCAACAAAGAAATTTCCTTTGACGCTGGTTCAACAATTATAGAAACATGAACAAGGCAACGAAGCTTTACATGGTTGGTTCCAGGGTAACTTCAGTACAAACTGTAGCAAAAAAGTAGAGTCGCACTGTACCTACCTGCCATGTCAGCACCGGCAGGTACTTGATGCACGCACAGACCACTATCGGAAGTGGTTGCGTGCCCACTCCACTTATACCCATCTTTCCGTATTCTTCCATTGGCTGATCGTAGAGCTCATGCATGTCTCAATTAACGCGTCGACGCGTCTGAGACGCGATTTCCCTGACTTCATGCGCGTCTTTCTCGCGACTTTGAGCGGTAATCGCGCAACAACTGAGGAGCATGACTGCTCTAGAGGGCCAATGGCAGTCAGAAAAAGCGACATGCGTTATAAATGGACGCCGAATGACTTGCGAAAAGAGAAGCATGACCTAGGGCCCGTTTTGCTGAGTTAGCCAAAGAGGGAAGCCGGATGCGCATCGTGCGGATAGAGATATCATAAAGCATCGAAACGAAGAGGGGAGGGGAAGAGTTGCAATGCAACTAGGAAGAGAAGACTTAACGGTTCGATCAAGGCGATCGAATATCCTTTGACGATCGAGAGATTACTCTAGGTATCCCCATCGTCATAGACCGACTTGCTCGGGATTAGGAAGCAAGCGCTCACATTGAGGGTCACAGTGCTTGAATCCGGTCCATCTGGCTAACAAATCGCGCGTGACCTCTTCCACTCAAAGTGGTACGGGACGTGAGAGAACAAAGGGTGGTAGAGATAGAAACGGGGCATGACCTCACCGACTCGTTTGTAAAGGAGGTCACAATCAAGGTCACACGCCGACACACTCCTACCATTTGAAAGATTGAGCTGATATCATATACGGTCCCAGAGAAGAGAACAAGAGTGTGGTGGTATACAACAGAATAAAGGATTCATCATCGGGTCCAAATCAAGGAACGAGTCGGTGCCGCAGCTGTACGTACAATACAGGCGCATGTCGTCACTTGTAAGCTTCAACAGCGTAGGACCCTGCAGCACATCAACGTGGACGCGGGCGGTACGGCAGTATTGGATGGGATGGGATGGGAGCGATGGGAGCGATGGGATGGTCCTAGCCCGCTCCGCGACGGCTCGCTCCCACCAGTACCAGCCAAGGCAGGGTAGCGAGCGAACGAGTGTATCCCACCACGGCTTGTGCGTCAGCGGAGGATTTTCAAGTAGACAGGCGTGAGACATTGCTTTTGTGCGACTTTATTGCAATGTTGCTTTACCCCGGGGATTGCCTTACTGGTTCAAAACAGCCAGCTTAGTAAACTTACCGTAGTGCGTAACATGAACCGTGACAATATCGAGACAAGCTTGTTATCGTGTGGATGAACAAGCGCGACAGTTCGAGATTGTCTGTGTCTACTTGACAAGCGAAAGTTCTAAGACACTACTTGGTTTGGGATCAGCCAAAGTAGTCCAATGCAGACAACTCAAGTCAAGGGTTAGTATAGTACGTAGAAGTAAGTAGTAGCACACAAGACTCCGTAACTGGTGTGCCTGGCTCTGGCTCGAACCCTTGTCGGTGTGTGATGCGCGCAATACAGTAGCCTGGTGTCTCGAGTCAGGTAGGGCATCAAGCCCAAACCGGACAACCAGGGTGGGCGATGATGATTCTAATGGGCCTAGAAACACTAGGGTAGGTAGTCAGTTCTTCAACCAGAGAGATCTTGTCTGTAAGAGGGAGAATGTTGAACAACCGAAGCCGTGGCAAATCACTCTCTATGCGTCGTTGACTTGGACATGTCGATTCTGTTTTTGTCCCCAACAACCCATGACACACTGCCCAGAAAGATTTTGCTTGCTATGCCGGACCGTTCGGCTATTGCGACTTTCTATCCATCGGCCGGAGCCTGGCGACGGGATCGAAGCTGAGATGCACCCAATTCTTGACGTGCAGGTTTAAAAAAAGGAAATATGGAGATATGGAGAAGGTAATCTAGGCAATTGCCATATTGTTCCGGCCCGGACGGATGAGAAGTAGTTGCATCGGGGTCGTGTCGTATGATGGTGGATATCCGTATCTGTATGGTATACCACCTAGATTTGCTCGTTTCTTTTTCTATCTCGGGTTCCTGACATTGCATGCAAATCGATACCGAGATAACGCGGCCCCAGGCGGGCATGGGATTAGCTCTGCATGTACGGTACGGTTCAGCTGTAGAGAATAATGATCTGCAGCTGCTTGTCTTGGAATTGGCCTGGCTATTTCGTGCATGAAGCCTGAAGGGATTGAGATGAAGGTTTCATTGCTTTTGGCCGACTGGAGGGAGAAACACGGGGGAGCAATATGCAGGGCAATTGGTGTCAGAACGCCCGGAAAGACGTCAGAAAAGGCAATAATTGTTCCAATAGATGGGAAAGATAAAGGGATGTTAAGAGGGAGCAAGCACAGTTACCCTAGGGGCACGGCACTTTAGTTGACATACACATCTAACATCTACAGCTAAAGGGTTGGAGAGAGGGATGAAGAAATCGATAGCTGGGCCGTTCGCTGTGGAGTATTTCGCTTATGGTAACAGACGGGTGAATTTGGAAGCAAAAAAAGGAAATAAAGAAAACAAAGACAGTCTCGTGCCTGACTTGGACTGTCATGCCGGTTGCGGGTAGAGAGTGAGATTGTGTTGAGAGGAAAGATGGAGGTGGACGAAGATGGAAGATGTCTCAAGAGTCTTTGTCTAATTGGACTCCTTCCGGCGAGACTCTACAGGTTGTTTCGTACAGTGCAGTACCGAAGCAAGGATTTACATGAAAAACATAAGTATGCCTCACTTGCAAGGAAACAGGTACCCTCATGTGCGAGAAGCATGGGTATTTCTTTCTCTATTTGTGTAAACTGGCAGTTCCATCGAGACTACCCGGAAGCAGCGAGCAGGTCTTTGTGTTCCCGAAGCACTTGTTACCTTAGGTGAGTTACTATACGTACCGCTGCCCGACTTGTAGAACCTCCCCTGCAATGCCCGGGCCCTTGTCTAACACCCAGAAGCATCCACAGGAACCCACTCGTAGAACCCTGAGCGCTGGGTCTCAAGGGCCCAAGGCTCCAAAGACTCTCCGTCAAAGGACAGTCCGTCCTGGGCATGGCGATCAGGTGGTGCACGGGGTCCTTTGCGCGCTAGCTTACCGCTACAGTTACCGCTGCCGCTAAAACGGGCGCGACTCAAAACTCACGGGAGGGTCCAAGTCGTTGGGCATTTGCACTGTATCTGCACCCCATGCAGGCGTGGGAGGGTACTTGTTGACTGCCCGGTGGCTCCTGTCTTTGAGTGCAGGCTGGCACCTGGCACCCTACCGGACCCCGATTGTGGGACCCTCCTTCCCCTACCCTTGCCCCCAGTGCCCCAGTGTGCTTCTGCTTCTCGTTCACTTCCACATCCATATTAGGCCACTGCGTCCCCTGCCCCTTCCCATCCCATTCCAATGCCACTTGCCTGACCAACCCCCCGTTCATTCCAATTCCCACCACGACCACCGCATTTCCGCCTCTTCACTCCGACAACAGACTCAGCTTTTCCCCTACAACAAACAACACAAACATACAAACACCAAATCTTGCATTCTTGACTTCTAAAAGTCGCATCGCAACATTTTCACCTTCCCATTCGCCTATAAACACTAGCTCTATACCCACCTCCTCGTCGCGCGCGCGCACTTACGAACATCTTCGATATCTGCCTGCCAAAGTTTTGCGCCTAGCCGCGTCGTCTATCCTGGTCGCAATCGCACCACACGCCAACCACCCGTCTCGCCCTTTCCACAAAACAACAACAACAGCTACTGCGATCTTCTTTCGCATTCGCCTTTCGACAATAAACAATCGCAAACCGCAATCATGCTCCTCCCATCCGCGCTACCTTGCGATGCGTCGCACTCCGCTCACTCGCGACTGCAAGCTTCTCTCTTCTCTCCTCCCGCCAGCCCCCCGGCTTTCTCGTCGCACGCTTCTTTCGTCAACATCATGACCACTTGCCGCTCTCTTCAATCTCTCCTCTCAACAACTGCGCCTACCGTCACCGACTCTCACTCGGCGCCCTCGCTCGACCAACTACCGACCCCGCCGCTCGCTCACGCACCTCCCCCTCTGAAGCTGCGCCTGCGACCGCGCCAACAGCGTCGCGAGCCGGTCGGACCCAAGAAAGTCACCAAGCGCGCCGCCCCGCGTGGTGTCAACAAGCGACGCCGCGTCACTGACGACGATGTGGATCGCTACTCCTCAGCAAGCGAGTCCTGCAGCGAGTCTCCCTCGCGCTACCCTGCTGAGCAAGTCGCACCCTCAACACCTAAGCGCACGCGCATTGCTCCTGAGCAGCTTCCTCTCGGCCTCGACCGTTCCGACTTTCACAACATGCATCTCCGACAAGGTGGTCAAATCCCCAATGACGAGGATTCAGAGGAAGAAGATTGGAGCGCTGAGGACGATCGCGTCCTCATCGAAATTGTACTAGAGAAGCTTAGGCTGTCCAAGGCAGAATGGCAAGACTGCGCCCGAAATCTCGGTCGCGATCGCCACGCTGTCGACCGCCGTTGGAAGACTCTACTACTTAATGGTGACATCGGCCTCAAGTCGCAACCAGGTCACTAAGCAAGCTCAACCCCAAGGGCTTTTCCAATATCTTCTCTAGTACATAATTATACATTTGATTTTTAGCGCAAGTCTCGGCCGCATTGTCGGTAGCGAGCACACTCAAAAAGGCTGGACTACAGGACATGGACAATGGGTTGTCCTAGGAGTTTTGGTATATTGGTTCCAGTTTTGTAATGATATCCTCGCGCGTAAAGAGCGTGCATATAAGTTTCATGTTTTGCTTTTTTCAGACCAAGGATTGGAAATGGATCTACACTGCTGGATAGCGGTTCACTATAGAGGTCAACAAATCTATATACAAGTAAACATTGGGTTTCATCTTCACTCATAAGCCATCGTCTGTTCTTTGCGCACTGTCCTCCATCCTCAGTCACGTCGAGCCTTACCCGCCGTGCCGCCTGACATCCGATATCTTAGTAAAGTATCACGCCCTCCATCACGGCTCAAGACGACGTCTGACCAACCACCCCATTTCGGCCGAAGAGTACCTAATGTACCCTGACAGACAATTCATCAATTCATTGAGATTATTTAGTATGGTCTGTGGACTTTACCAAACAATTGCCATAACAACCAAATAACCAAATATTCCCCAGTTCTAATCTTAGAGTATCAATCAAGAATTGTTTGCTATATAGTCTTACTACCTATAAAGAGCCTCTCACTAAAATCCTTTGTCCCCTCCATCGGCTATCGTCAATGACATGGTCTTTCACGGACGTAGCGCACGGTCTGTCCGAAGAAATACAAGGATGAACACGGATGATCTGGGCACTGAGATCAACAAAAAAGGCCACAACGTTGGGTACCCTCGGGGTTCAGTAAGTATCCGGACTCTTTGCCAAACAAATCAATTACTGTCATGGATTGCGGTGCCATCATAGAGCATGATTTCAAAGTATATAGGTAGTCAAAGAATCTTTTGAAGCTTAGCCTATGAGATTGTATAGCTTCCTAAAGCCTTGTTGAAATACAATAAAAATCCTGGCATAGAATATCTATACCTCAATGGTCCCTACCTTGTCCCATTTTTCATCGTCGGAGCTCAGGTCCCTTTGTGCTTTGTGCCCGTTTCAACCCCTACTCAGTTTAACTTTGCGCTTGACCTTGAGCCGAGTCAGGGTCTTTTTTCTTTTCCTTCGCTTCGATCTTCTCTCAAGGTTAGTTAGCGTCTTGCGCCGGTGCCGCGGAATGGGACGGGCGCGGCGACGGGCCGGGACGGGGGTCGTTTTTGTTGCTAGGTGACCGTAAGGGTTGTTATTTGTTGACCTTGGAATGGTAAATTAGATACTTCTTCATGAGGAAGTTAATGAAACCAGTTTAATCAATCGTTCAATGCATTGAAATGCATGGTGTGGTTTTTGTAAAATGTGGCTTTTTTAAATTTCCAGAGCATTCGTTTAGTATGCTCCGATGTCTAGCCTACTAATCTATAATTCCATGACCATGTGCTTCTAAAACCTGTAGCAAACCGTTGCGCACCCCTTGCGTTGCCACGCCATGCCTGCCATGCCATATAGTTCATTAAAGTACCGTACAAGTGTCTATATCGCTGAATGAGCCCCTCCACAATCCCTCCAGACTCGAAACCACCAGTGGGGTTACGATATTCATCGTGATGCAAGAAGAAGGGCAAAGAACCGTCCAAATCAATCGTGAAATGCAAAGCCAACGAGTGTGATACAACCAAACCGCTCTGCTATGCTGCGCAGAGAATTAAAATGCTTGAACAGTAGCGAGTCGTAAGGGAGAAAAGTGACATGATAAAGATGGGCGAAAGAGATATGATGTGATGCTGTCGAAGAATTGCTCAGAAGGGACCGTCCATTCCGTCCTAAGGAGGGGTCATTTGTTCCTCCATGAGCATCTTGCGAACCTCCGTCTCGAGAGTTTGTTCTGCCACGCCGGGATCTTCGTCGGCCACGGCGCCCGTCACCTTGTTTGCGAGTTCAATCTTCTTCTGGCAAGCCTTGTAGATGAGTTCCTCGATGGTGTTGGATGCGATGAGACGGATGATTTCCACATCTCGTTTCTGGCCGAGACGATGGGCGCGATTCTCGGCCTGGATGTCATCTTGAGGGTTGTCCGACTGGTCAAAGATGACGACCTTGTTGGCAGATGTGAGGTTGATACCCGTGCCGCCGGCTCCAGTTGTGAGTAAAAATACGGGGATCTCAGGGTCATCGTTGAACTCGTCGATAAGTGTCTGTCGCTCCGTAACACTAGTGCTGCCCATCAAGATCCGGTGCTGAATTCCTTGTTGTGCAAGCACTTCCTGCAAGAGCTCAATAACACGAGAGAACTTGCTGAAGACCAGCACTCGATCACCATTCTCCTGGTATTGGTTGACGAGCTCCAGAAGTTTCTTGACCTTTCCGCTGTCCATCTCTGCCTCTGGAGGTATGTCGAACTGCTTGAGAAGACCTGGGTAATCACGGCACCAGAGGTGAAGCTCAAAGTCGGAGGCGTTCTTGAGCTCTTGAATGAGGTGCTTGATGTCTGGTTGATGTAGCTCGTCCTGTGAGAGCCTCTCCATCAGGATCTTAGCCATCTTCTCGACCTTTCTGTCATCAAAGTGACGCCTGAAGAGGAGAGGGTGGAGGGCTGCCTTTCGAAGCTGCATCCAGCAGTTGTTCTGATCATTGCCACGTCCACGAATCTTGCCAGGACGCTTGGATGGTTCGAGTTTGAAGAGCTCCTCGTACTCGGCGTACACTCCCTTCTGACTCTGGTCCATATCGCAACGGACGACATTGCAGATCTTGAGAGGCATGTCTGACAGGACTTGATCTTTTCGACGTTGAAGAATAAATGGTTCCAAGATGGTACGGGCTCGTTTGACACGCTCGCTATACAGGAAGGCACCGTTTGAGACGTCTCGGATAGTAACCTTCTGGCTAAAGATGTACTTGATGTGCTCCATACATCCATTGAAGATCTCGGGGTTAATGAAATTAAGAAGAGAAGTCATCTCCAACAGGTTGTTCTGAACAGGGGTTCCTGTATATCATTAGCAACAGCGATCTATGATGAAGAGCAAGCAACATACCTGTGAGGAGCATCTTCCACATTGCCGGGATACGGCGAAGGTCTCGGTAAATCTTGGTCTCGGGGTTCTTCATCTTATGGCCTTCGTCGAAAATAGCGGCGTTGAGTCTAATCGATTGCATGGCCTCAATATCCGCTTCATTGTTGATCTGAGAGTATGTCGCAAGGACGACGTGGAACGCTTCGGGTTCTTGTTCAATCTCATAGGCTATCTCAGCTCGTTCCGCCTGAGAACCTCGGTATCCGATCACCGATAGGTCAGGGGCGAACTTTTCGAATTCGCCAAGCCAGTTGTTGTATGTACTGGGAGGAACAACAATGAGGTTGGGCCAGGGTCGGCGACCTTTGCTATTTCCCCCTTCATGATCTTGAACGAGGTGGCTGATAAGTGAGATGACCTGACACGTCTTGCCCAGTCCCATCTCGTCGGCCAGGATACATCCAATATTGAACTTGTAGAGTAGAGACATCCAGTTGAGACCGACGAGTTGAAAAGGCTTCATCTCGCAGTGTCCATCCATGTACTTGGGCTGCTTGGCGATAGGTGGGCGTACGTATTTAGTCATACTGATACTTGTAGGGGTGGGTGGAAGGTCGTTCAAGTCGTTCTCTGAGTTCTGACGCCGCTCTCGCTTGTCGTGCCCAAAAGTATCGATATCCCAGGTGTCGACCTGTTGCTTGATGTCTTTTGCGTCACGCTCACACTTGGCGACGACGTTGTCGATGGCGGCAACCGCAGTGAGGAAGACTTCAACGGCCTCCACAACGTTCTCACCAATGCTGACCTTAGAAGCCTTTCGAGCGCCAGGTTTCTTGCCGACGGTGACACGCTTAGCCTTGTAAATGTCCTCGAAAGGTCGTTTCTCAATCATGCATGCAAGCTGGTCCTCCTTCATGCCGGTCATGGCTGCTAATTCCTGAATAGTGGAGGTATTAATACAGTTCAATACCCGGTCATCCTCATCGTCGCTGGGTTCTGGCGACGCCTCGGCCTGATACGCATCCTTGTCATCGTCGACGAGGTCAATAACCAGCGGGTCGTCGCTTGAGGCATGCGCTTGTACTTTTGCAGGAGAAGAAGGAAACAGGGGAGAGGAAGGGATTGGCTGCTTTCGTATGCCTTGTACCAATCGTCGTCGGGGTTTCTTTTCGGGGCTTGGGGATACTGTACGAGACATAGAACGGGAATTGCCCCGGCTTGATGATGCTGCCGATTGTAAATCTCCCTTGCTGATCAGACGTCTACCGATCTTGGGCTTAGGTGCTGGCTTGGGTTCGGAGAAGTGTTGTTCGAGAAGAAGTACAGCATCGTCAAGATCGTTCTTGCAAGTACTCAAAGCCTCCCGAGCCTTGTGCGAAGGTACTCTACTTCCAAAGACGTCAAAAATCTGTTTCAATTTCTTCTGAACATCTGACTTATTTGCGTCGGGGTCGTAGGCGAATGACGAGATCTGTGCCTTAAACGTTGTCGGTCGAATATCACCACGAGGAGGTGTGAGGTCGTCTTCGTCGTCTGAGATGAGGTTGATCGGCTCAACAGCCGGCCGCTTGTTGGTCATCGCAGGGAGAGTCCGTTGCGGTGGACGGAAAAGGGTGCCAGCAGGGGCGAGTCGGTTACCTAGGGGCATAGGCTTCTTAGGTTGTTGAAAAGGTGAGGAAGCAGGAACTTCAATGATACTGCTTGCAGGTGAAGAAGATCGCATAGGGGCGAGCATGGGCTTCTGAAGAATTTGTGTTGGTTGTGTAGTCTCGTTGTTTCGTAGAAAAGCAGATGGTGAGCAGGGAATTGTGTCTCCTAGCTCATCAGCGTCGTCGAGAGGTATGATGGTGCGAGCGAGCGACGGTGTGCGTGGTAGGGCGTTTGAGTGCCGGATAGGCAAGGGTGAAGAGCTTCGCGCCATATTGTAAAGATTATTATGGGAATACAATAGGGAAAAAAACAATCGAGACTAGCAGCGTTGGGATCGAGGCAGGGGCTGCACTTTAATTGATCGATCGTTCTTTGAGAGTGGGCGTTGCGTTTGTCTGCTCTTATTGTTCGGTCCACGGGACAATAGAGCACTGGATGAAAGTGGCCGGCAGGTGCTGTTATCAGAATGCTCAATAGGTAGTCAAGAAAAAAGAAAACGCCAGAGAGAATATTAGATTGAGCGATGACGGTGCTTGTCACTGCCAAAGGGAATCCCGATCCAGTTCAATTTCGAGTCCTGGAGGGGCGTGAAAGTAGGTGGAGATTTTTTGAAGCGCCCGGAACTCGCTTCAAACCAAGACGCGACCCGCATAATCTGCATCACGAAGTCACGTGAACTCTTAGACCCGCGTCAGTAGCGGGATGGAAGTGTAAGACTGAGGTAGGAGAGTCAATTTGAGATTATAGAATAAGATAAGACAAGACACTAATGGGAATTGAATGCTCTTAAGAAATCATAGAACTCTATTGTGAGAACAAAGAATTTATTTCCCTTGAATATTTGACCTCACGCGCTGACCATTGCGTGGTAAGTGCTTCTTAAGGTATTATCCCTCCAACACTTGCTCGCACGTGCAAGTGGGACGCCAACTCCAACGCTCATAGCTCAATTAGGTATCCTCAACTCAACACCATACAAGACGATATACAACCACACGAGAGAGCCTCACCCGCCTGCTATTCAAAATGGCCACTCGACGCATTGTTGCAACTGAAAAGACCTTCCTCGATAAAGATGACCCCGTTGACGATGAAAAGTCAAACACTGCCCCTGCTGTTCCGAAGTGAGTGTTGTCCTCATCATCATCTCAACTCACCACTGTTGCCACTCACTCATCTCCTATCATACTATTCACTCTGCTAGTTCAAACTGACCAAACTATAATAGCCATGTCATCTACAAACTCTTGGCCTTCACCTTTGCCATGATCGTTATCCCCATCGGCTCCTATTTCCTCACTGTCAACACCATCTTCAGCGGCAAGCCTCTCTTCTCACCCCTACGCGTCACCATAGCTAGACTAACCTTGCCCAGGCAACTCTTCATTTGCTGGCGGTTTGGCTGCTGTCATGGCCAATGTTGTCCTTATAGGATACAT
Source organism: Fusarium stilboides (assembly GCA_014822085.1). Lineage (NCBI taxonomy): Eukaryota > Fungi > Ascomycota > Sordariomycetes > Hypocreales > Nectriaceae > Fusarium > Fusarium stilboides. The sequence goes on from JAASAY010000226.1 coordinate 93,358, forward strand.
TGTAGTAGCCATGAAGGAGGACCAATCGGACCAACAAAAGCCAGAAAGCAAGAAGGACAAGTAGCCGTACAAATTCGCAGTCTACGAATACATTCACTCTCCAATGATCTCATACATCGCACCGTGAATAGTTCGGACTCATCCGTCTTAATTATTTTCTCACGTCATCTTCATGAGCTCGCCTTCTTGGCAGACCATCATGTCTGGATGACTTCTACAGCCACGTGTATATGCTATGTACGTCTTAGGGAGTGGGTATGATGATTAGTGGTGATCGTGGCGGTAGATCCATCTTTTGTTCTGCTTCTCGGGATATCCTCAAAGGTACCAGCCACACAAAAGCTCAACCTGCCAACGCCCCGTACAGTTTCGTGTGCTAATGTACCATTGCGTAATGAAATTCAAATGCTTCGCCTTATCTCGTCAGACAGAACATCCAGCCCCTATTGTCTATCTCGACCTTAAACCAATTTGACCCAAGAAATAACAAAGCTCGCTGCTCCAGCCCCGTCCTAGGCACAAAACGCAAGTTGTAGAAGTATACTCCGGGGTCCATCGCAAACATGTCGAATGTATCGCAAGCAGTCAAGTGCTGCACGATTGTAGCATTCGACATTGAATATCAAAGAAAACGGGTATCGACAAAGGAAAGTGGTTACATAAAGGGTTGCGTATGCGTCACAAACGTGTATAGTCGTCATTACTGAAGTGTTTGGCTTTTTAAGAGTTCTTGCTGAACCGACGAGAAAACCAGCTCTTTCGCTTATCACCGCCGGCTGCTTGTGGTGCTTGCTGTGCTGATTGTTGTGTTGATGTTCTCCTCAAAAGGGTATTCTTCTGCTTCTGGGGTGCGACCGGAGCTTGTGTTGTAGCAGGTTGCGCGTGTGACGGTGGCGGCACTTGTGGCTGTTCACCGTTATCAGTCGTACCTGGCCAGGGGCGCGACCGGTATGACGGTTGAGGCTGGTAGGAGCTCGACGCATACTCGTTGAAAGGCTCACGGCGCTTAGCCGGCATCGTCCGATCGATTGAGCTGTTGTCGCTGCTCGTAGGGTCTGTCTGATACCCTGCGTGGTCCGAGTTACCACTGCCCGCAGCAGAAGTCACGGTCTCATATGATCGATCCTTGTGGGGTACAGGATAGATGTTCTGGTCCTGACCATTGTTCTGGTGTGGTTCTGATTGCATCCTAGACATCCGTTGCCGCGATGGGCCAGTGCCATAACCATTACTGTATGCTTGACCATCGAAATAATTACTTCGAGAAGGTCCCAAATCGAACTGTGTTTGCTCTGGTCTGAATGACACTGGTCGATTGTTGTTGTAGTAGTTATCACGAGGAAATCGGGGCTGGTTGGTAAAAGAGCTATTGCGCCTGTTCCAGTTGGTTTGCGAATCCGTTTCTGCGATAATATTAGTAGGGTGACTATTGGTACCTGAAGCTGAACTTACCCGTTCGGTAAAGTGACTTGCGAGAGTAGCCGCCGTCGATTGCAGCCTCAAAACTACGAATAGTGTCTAATGGACGCTCCCATCTGTTTCGAGTCGGGTTGGATTTGTCTGGGTCCTCTGTATAGGTCTGTTAGTGGTGTCAAACTCGAGGGTACAAACGAAATGACGAACCGATAGAATTGCCAAATGTATCTTTGTGCTGCATGGAACGCAGAGGAGCGAAACTCGACTCGGTCATCATGGCGGCGACCTCAGCTATTGTCGTGTTAGTTAACGATCCCGAGCTCCTGTTATTACAGACTCAGGAGATGGCATGACATACATGGCTCTGCTTCGCTTATAGCCAATGTGGGGTCGGCTTTGCTGTGTAAACGCTTGGCTTCCTTCTCGGCGTGCGACTCTTGTAGGTCCTTGCTACCAGAGCTCTTATGCGATTTCTGGGAATGGAAGCTGAATGTGCGGCTGTGAGCAGGCGGATTCTGCGAACCTCTTCGCGGCGAGGCAGGAGATGTCGGCTGATATTGCTGCTGCTGGTAATGCTGCTGCTGATATTCTTGAGCCGGATAATTCGACGGCGGTGGGTATTGACGATACTGTTCGGTGGAGGTCGCCATGGTTGCGGCGCTTGGGGGGACGGGTGTTTTATTAGACGTATTGCTGGGTCTCAATGGATCTCAGAACGGCCCTTGCGCTTGGCGATTAGAGTCTCAGGGTGATAAGACGAGTGGAGGGTCGTAGGCAATCGACCGATGTGATGGAGATTGTGGATAAGAAACTGGAGTGTGCAAGGAGCAACGCAGTCGGGGAGAGAGACCGAAACCAGACCAAACGGCGACTAGCAAGGAAGAGCTGGAATCGTCGTGGGACCTGGGAGATGGATATTGCAAGTGGAGATTTGAAAGTCGTTGGCGTAGGAGATTTGAACAAGAGGTTGGGGCTTGAGAGCAATAAAATGGCCTGGTTGCGGCAGAGCTTGGGTACGTATCGTATCAGAAAAGAACCCGGTAAGTGGGTGGGGCTGGCTCGTGGCTAGGCGCCTGTATTGGAGAAGCTAGGTACCACTGGGCTTATAAAAGACGAGTGACTAGGGAGATGAGACGCTGCTGGTACTTTGCGCGCCAAAGTGAGGTGAGATGTACGGCCAGTGGCTGCGGATGTCTTTGGCTCCGTACGCGGGACGACGGTACCATTCGTTGATGCCGGGATTAACGCTCTAATTGTGAGAGACTAGACAGCTGTGCAAGCGAGCAAAGCAAAGAGAGGCAATGATTTCTCGGGCTTGTCTTGACCGTGAAACAGTCCAAGAAGGTTGACCGGGATGTGGGCAAAGCGAATCGCTGTTTGCTGTATCAAGTCGTGGTTAAAAGTGGGCTAAAGGAGCGCCGGGTGCGTTCTGCTGCTAAAGTCCGCGGCTGCGTGATGGTGATGTGGGATCTGCACGCTGGGACCGATCTTCGCAAACTGACTGCCGCCTTTGTGGAAATAGGTGGGCTAGTCTCTGTGATCCGCCTGTTCCTTTCTTTGGCTTATCCCTTTTCGTCGTTGATTGATCTTTTTTTATCACCCTGCTGGGGTCTTGGTAGCAGAAAGATTGGGGATTTTCGTGATTCGTTTCGAGCGCAGTGCTTCGTAAGTGCTTGCGTTGGACCCAATTGTTACTTTTCGTCTGAAATCGATTCTTGACGTCACTATCGAATAGAAATTTCTAGTGTCGGCTGGCGCGATAATCAGGGGGAATTGAGCCGTGCCACGTTGAATCTGCTCGGAAGAATCGTCCGGAGTGGCTTGCTGCTCAGACTTTCAATAGCGTTGGCGTTTGACGCACAGGGGCTCGAAGTTCGTGGTGGGTCTAGAGTGTTGTCGGGTCACTTCAAGGCGACAGATGGAGTCCAAGGATTGAAGGTTCCTTCGGCAGGCCAGGGGCAATGAAAGTCGTTATCTCAAGATGCCCTGGTGTTTGATTGTTGGTGGAGGTGTCAATGCCAAACCAAGGGTAATTAGTTGAAAACCTGGGGATGGCCGGTAGGTAGCTATGAGAAACGTTTGTTTAATGGGGTTTCGCCCAATAACGATGTGCTGGCTTTGCTCGTGGATCGATTACTCCAGATTGTTGGGTTCGACTGGGATACCTTTAGGTAGTGGTAGGTAAAGTACCGATATCCGTAGCTGAGATGGAAATGAAACAGAGAAACGATGACGGTTTTGGCGCAATAACGAAAGACAACAAGACCGGAGGAAGCGAGAGAATGAGAAACCTTTCTCAAATTAAGAGTGAAGAGGCTTTTAGGAAGAATGAGGGGAAGTTGGAGGCCAAGACGTTTTTAAGTGAGGTGATATGCTATTAAGGTACCTTCCCATCCTCGTGTTGTCGGCTTCCTTGTGACTTCCCGTTTACGCCGACATCATGAATGAGCTTTTGATCCGTTTGGGGCTCAACACCACACCAATATGGGCAATAGATGTACAATTGATACGCGGTTAGGGCCCGTTGGCGGCAAAGGCACACGCGTACAGTTACAGCAGCACACCTGGGCCAGAGGCTGTATCAGATTTCTAGCGGCATCTGTCACTATTCGAGGCCAGCCTCAGGCCCATACCATACACGCTACGTACTCGGAGAGTATCGAGACACACCAGATCATCAGGTCATGACGCGTCGTTACCCCCGGCTACTGCAGTGACAGCCACGACATGCAGCTCTCTGTTCTACTGCTTATCGAGTAAGGATATTTACGAGGATACGGGAGCTTTGTGACCCAATGACGGGGAGAGAACAGCTGCAGAGTTGCAACCGTCTGCATCAAAGTTCGGTACCTCGAATTCTTATTCGAGGCTAGTCAAGCATCTACTGTAATGTTCCCTGTGAAGCTGATAATGCTTTTAAGAGGAATTCTTCTAATCACCACATCCTGCATGTTGACCGTCAGCCCAAAGCTACGCCATAAAGTCAATGGATCCCTCATCAACACCTTCGCTGACCATCCCACTCTGCCTCGATTCTGGACCATCTTACAGTATCTATCCATTGTACTCGCACTTGCAGGAACCTGGCATTGACCGATTGAAGCCAAGAAAGTTTTAGTCTACCAAGGATCTCTCTGGCTGGTACATTAGATGCCACGTCCTCAACTCAAGGCTCCATGTTCGTGCAGCAGCATCCGATCAAATGCAGTCTCACGCTGCTGCGCGAGCTGTGGTGCAAGCGAAACATACAATGCACAATCAATAACACCAGACAAAAAGGTGGTCGGTTCACACTCAGGGCAGGGCATCGAAGGGGCTGGGCTGGGTTGGGGATGGCGCCCTAGCACCTAATCACCGCCCATTATAGGCCTCTTTAAGCAATTCCCAGGTCATCTTGACGTTGTCCATGTTGTCTTGCCCCTGTTTTATCTCGTGTTAGGTGGCTCCTACACACCATCTTGTCTGCTCCCACCACTCGGCATCCGTGGGAGTACCGATTGAACCTTCTTATCCATCTTGTTCGGGTGTGAGCTCAGCCACAATTAGGGCTGTGGTATCGAATCTCGATGCTTCCCAGGCCTTCCCTCTCTGATCGGCCCTTTGTCGAAGAGTCGAACTTGGCTTGGATGCTTGCACAAACGCCATTTTTGTGAAAACCTGTTGCTAATGCCAATCTTTATGCATAGCCCCAGTCAATAAGACGCGAGACCCAGACTCGTCTAGCTTTTTGGCTGTCCCCAGCATCGCATCTGCGAGGATCAAAAGATGACCCTACCATTTCTCCATGACCTGGGATTTGTTATCGTGACTGGCCCGTCGTAAGACTCTCTTCTCTCCGCACTCAACGTTTACTATACCAACCACCGTAAGCAAGGATATGGACGAGCTTCCCGCTCTTTGATCGACAGACCCTGAGAGAGCTCACCAAGGCCAATGCCTGAGCCACTGTTTTCTCATGGCACTTTATTCCTTATCAAAATTGCCCATCATTTAACATGGAATTGGTGTTTGCTTGTGATAAGACACCGATTATAGCCCTGGTCAGCCAAATAGCCACTAAGACGTAAATGAGAAATTGTGACGATCGCTTGCCATGTTGGATTTTCACTTGTACTAAATTAGGCTGGTGGCTTCCTACTGTACTGTACTGGGCACGGCTGATACCGTACGCGAGCTGTGGATAGATCTGATGATAAAGATGATAGAAGTTGTTGAACAAGATGGCAAACTATTCTGCCCTATCCCGGTTTCCTCCCACTTCTCCTCCTCCTGAAACATCCTTATTACAAGGTAGGGACGGAAGTTGAACTTTCATGGTTGAATTCCGACGGTTCGTTCAACTCATCAGGTTGAACTCAAAATGCCCGCATAGCCATAGCCATACACAGAGTCTACCAACGCCGGCTCTTCCGGCTCACTGCAACACAATGCACGAAGAACCCATGCAATCAAATTGATCCTCCCTGGTGATACATATGCCCTGGCTTGGCTTGGCTCGTCTAGCATAGCCGAGTCGAATGACTTGCCAGCCAATATTTTTATGTTCGAACAGCCTGGACCAGCCTCAAGATGTGAGGAGTAGCGGTGACTTGCGTGTTGGTTGATCAAAAGTTCATAGGACTACTTAGGTAGGGTAACGCTAACGAGATACACAATTTGATCTTGGCATGTAGTGGAAGAAAAAGTTGAGACACCAGAGGACCAAAATTAATACGTGTTCTGGTATTATAAAAGAGATCACTCCTATATCTAATGGAACCATCAAAACTTATGTCATAAACTTAGTGACGTTAGACATCTATGCCTTATTCTAGTTTATAAAGGACCTATATTTTTGTAATTCGTAGGCAAAGTGGAATACTCTCTTCTAACAGCCCGGCCTAAAATTGGGATTTTGGTATCTCAAGGTTTTCTTTCACCACGTGCCTGGTGGTTATTAATCTTTCGATTAAGCTTTGATACGCCATAATTGACTTTTTCTCCTGCGGGAGGATGTTTTGCTGCGAATGAGCTATCGATTTCGATACCACGGCAGTTATCCGTATATGTGATGTCTCTTCTATGTCGTGAGACTGGTTCCTCGACCTTCGATGATAATATCTCCATTGATGGACTCAAAACGCCTTGTCACCGATTACATGAGAACTTCTGTCTCTTTGGCAGATTAATCTTCAATACATTAGCAGTACAAGTTGCTAGGCTTGGCTGTGCTCTTCAAGTACTAGGTGTAGGGACTATGGCCTAAAGCATGCAGTGATTCTCATTTTCCTGTAATTTGGTATAGCTTGATGATAACGTTGCCGCGGCAACATCTGCAAAAGTGTTGGGAATCAATTCAATTCTAAAGCACCTATTTGATGAACTCGATTAAACTGCAGAACTATAAGTAGTATGGGTTTGTATTTGACAGTACCGAGAAATGAAATGTATATACAAACTCGACATTATCATCAGTGCGTAACTAACCATGGCTTGATCTGAGCAGAGAGCAGGCATCTGGGAAACATAGACTTGTGATGTAGTCATTGAAACCATAGGAGACATGATTGGTCTTGAGTTTGCCAAGCTGTATCCTCAATTGGGCATGATAATATTACATCTCAATGGACGATACAAGTGACTCCATCCTATGTGTTGGAGTACTATTCTTGATATTGTTCATGTCAAGTGCGACGACTATTTGCCTGTGTTCATTCAGATGCTTCCTTCTAAGTTCGACGACGCTCGTGTTCAAGATATGTTCTCTCCTATATAAGGCCTACTTATCTGCAAGAGAATGCAGTGGCCCTAATCCATCGAAATACGAAAAGGCTATTGTGCGATGTTGTGGATCAATGTCAGTCATGTTGTGCTAGAAGCTTCTTTCTATTCACAGCCAGTTGACAAGACATGAGGAACTGGAAATAGTCTGATTATGAATTTATATGTGGTTGAGAAGTATCACAATTCATCAGAGCCCTGCGCATCGTTGGGCCCAAGCAAAGCACAAGTGGAATATTCGCGGGTCCATGGCAGTTACAATATCTTAGGAAAACATAATGGCAAGGTATCACATCACAACGAAACACATGGATGCAGCCCGACGCAGGTATCCGGGTCTGTGTAGCGGTCAATGGGGAACGAGTTGAGCCATCAGAGGTGGTTGTGTTGTTGTTTCAAAAGACATTTCCGATTCATCATAAGACGCCGACCATGGCTCAAAACTTTCCCCACACGAGTCAAATCACAATCCAGCTTTCAGGGACGCTGTGTACTGCCGTAATAGAGGCCCTGGACCTGGCATTCATCGATGATTCGCTTGTACCCTACTCACGACCGTCGCCGAGCACCGGTCCCGAATCCCAACCACAAAAAAGTGTTCCATCGCTGAACCCCCTCACAGCGGACTGCCCTGGGCGAGATCGATTTCCGTCAACCGTTGCGTGAAAGGGAGAGAAAGTGACATCATCAAAACGAGGTGCTCAGGTGTGCAGAGCCTTTTTCGGGGTTGGGATTTGACGTCTTTTTGAATTCAATGCCTCAAAGCAAGGCCATATGTTTTATCCTTGCCTCGACCAATGCAGCCAAATGAGAACCGCCCTCACTACCAACTCCAGCCCGAAGCCCTTTTTTTATATCGACGAAGGGTACAGCATGACACGAACGGAAGCACCGAAAGACTTGGTGGGAAGAGGGGAAGTGAACTTGGCGCGGACGACGCCGGAGTTTCCTTAGAAGATGCGTTAGCTGATGTCTTTTGGATTGTGAAATCGAATCAAGTATAATTACCGTGTGGTCGGGTGACCTTGCCCCAGATCACTCGGATCTTGGTGCCTCGGATCTCCTTCTGGCCCCGGTAGACAAAAGCGACCTTCTTGCCGAGGTAGAAGCTGTGATATACAGTCAGTATTCAGACCGACTAAAAAGTTCCTCCATCGGTGTAGACGTACTTGGCGGCGTTGGTGTCATCAACACCCTCAATCTTGATCAGGCTGGTGGCAGGGCGGGTGGTGTGACGAGAGCGCTGGTAGCTCAGGTGACGTCCCCTAAACGATCATCGTCAGTCCAAATTTCTTTCGCAAATCGTTTTCGTGCCGTGGCTCGCGGAAGTTCGATATCGTAAAGTGAGAGGTGTGCGCACTTGTCGGGACAAGCACGAGTTCTCATATCGCATGCGCGCCAGCGGGGCTGACAGGAGAGAGATGTTACTCACTTGACGTATACTGTGAGCCGAGTTAGCAATAAGTTCAACCATGTTCAATATTCCCAAATTCCGAATCGCTTCGCTCGTCTTGGGCGGGCAGGATAAAACTCACGTCGGTGACCGGCTTCCGAAGGCATCTTGACTGTGGTATGGCTTCCGTCCTCTCAAACAACCTGCGGGTTAGTAGTGAGAGTTTGGGGAATTGTCTTAACAAAAAGACCGTTCCGTGTGCTGGGTGCGCGTCGTTTGGTGATCTTGATGGAGAGTGGATGCCGATTGTGGTGCGCTGCTTCCCTAGCCTTGAGCCCTTTGGTCACGTGCGGGCTTAGGGCAGCACTTTCCAAAATTTTGTGCGGCGATGAACCCCGCCACAATTTGGGTAAGCCACAGCTACTTCAGCCTCAATCCCCAAACAACCCCTCAGCCCCGCGCTGAGAGTGAGGCTGCTGGTTGCCAACCCCGTCTGTTATCTCATGAAGAAAATTCGTGGGCTGGTCTCCCTGGTAAAAGTACATCATCCAGACTGCATGAACTGGAGCTGCGGCAATTGGATTTGGCGATCGTTCGACTCACAGTCAGTGAAGACTTTAGCCGGCAATAATGATGCCATAATTGTTTACTTTAGGGGCATTGAGCTTCTTGGGCTATTTCCAACTCCAAAAATGATGTGTTCTGCTGACTGACTACCTATGCTTGGCAATCAACCCAGATTTGAGGCTTTACCCAATATTTGATAGTAGGTTGTCAACAGGAGAAACTCAACAAGGTCATTCATCATTGCATCTCATAATTATGCATAGCAGTTCTCGAGTACCACAAAGAAAATTCCCGCAAGAACACATGGCAACCTTTGATCGACTGGACTGGTTTCAACAATTGCATGGAGTACTTTAGCTGACCTTCGTCTTTTCCGCCCCAATAGCTTGCTTCTTGGTCTTGGTGAAGGTATAAAGCCGACACCGGGGAGGGGTTGGTGCCGATATTGATCATGGACCCCAGTACAAGGGTGTTCGGATTTTGGTGTCCGAACAATTGGGCAATTGATTAACGTTTCACATCCATGAGGGTAAGGCAAGGAGATTGGTCTCTTATCTCCATATCTGATAGCCAGAGTTCATCCATCTAATTCCCGTTTTGGGAGGGTCCTGTTCACGGCAGAGCTGACCTTGGAGTTGTTGAGGTCGACGTGATAGGGACCGGGGTTGCAGTGGACCTTGTCTGGCAAGTCGAAGCGCAGCCAGTCACTCCGAGGGGGGCTTTCTTGTGGAAGACTTTCATCACTAACTATGGAGAAGATCTTGAGACACCGCGGTTGCGCCGTGAAGCCGGATTGTTTATGCGTGCTTGCCGCCGACGAACTATATACGAGCTTCAGGTTGGGACCTCTCTAGGAGCGTCATACTGTAGTGACCGTTTTATTAGGACAGTTACCCATGGAGATTTAGATATACCTCAGGCTGCTCATCATGAAAGTCAGTGACAGGACAACTAATTGATCATACAGCCCAAGATCGCCTGTCGCATGTAACGGACGATACTCCGCGCGCAAACGGCAACAACACCGAAACCAAAGGTCTTGATAATCAACTTGCGCCTAGGCCTAGGCCGAGTGGACCTCAGCTGTCCCTGTTGGGGTGCGGCAGAATGCCAGGCTGCTTAGACAGATTCGGGGGACCGCCACCGCCGCCGCCGAAGCCAGGACTCGGTGAGGGATCGATGTCCGGCTCGTTCGGAGAGCTGACAAAGAAGTTGGATGGATGCGGACTTGTTTAGTAGGAGAAGCAACATGCTTCGTAATGCTCACGACACAGACCAGATTGTACAAATGTACCGTGCTGTACCCTATCAACGGTTTCGGTTGAGTTCATGCGGGCCGAGCAACGAACCACAGAAACAAAGAGGTACTGTAGGAGGGAAGAGCTGATACTTATTAATGATGGTAACGCATTGATGAGACAAAAAAATGATGCTGGGTTGAACGTGTGGAAACACCATACGTCAATTCCACGGCGGTAGATCCAGTCAGACATTGAGTTGCGTACCATGGCCCCAAAAGCACGGAGACGATTCGACCGCTTGCGTTGAGTAATTGGCCCGCAAGAGAAGGATGGATTCAGAGTCCCGTGTAACAGGTCTCCGTGCGTCTAAACAGGCAAAATGCAGGCAAAATAGGAAGAGAGTACGGAGTAATAAATTGCGACGAGCCGGAGATAGAATCGCCGCATACAGGATCATGTCCCATGGCTTAAGCGCGCTGTTTATTGCACCTTCAGGTTCCTTTTCTTTCGGGAAACGACACCGAACAAGAGTGCATATTCATGAGGTGGGCATCCAATGGATCATCATCATGGCCTTTGATTACCGCATGCAGTGAAGGACATGTACGTAGTAGGGGACCTCACAGCCAGAGCCAGACCTTGGTGAGTGACAAAGTATGTCGTAGTGGAGGCCACCTCAGGTACCCAGCGGCCTTAACGTTACCCACCCACCTTTTTAGGGACCTACCGTAGCCGTAGTTAGAGGGGACCCGACTGCATCATAGCCCCGTCGCTCGCGCAGGGCAGCCATGGATGGTGGATGGTTTTCTTAGCTCCCCCAGCTCTGTCCTGGGCATTGGATGCTCGTCATAAAACCTTACAGGCCGCAGACCTCGTCACCTTTTCCTCAGATCTTCCTCCACTCTCTCTCTGCTCTGCTCGACTTATTTTCTACTTGCTTCCTCTCCTGCTATTCTTCTCCCGTGTTGCTTCTCATCCTCTAGTCCCTCACAAACCAAACCGCAACAATGGATCCGTAGGTGCTTTCTCAATTCTGAACCCCCACCATGGAGATGCATTTGCGCTTGAGCTAGCTCTCATGCTCGCGCTGAGCGGTTTGCGATGCGACCGCGTTTCCAGGCCCTTTCAGTATCCGAACAGTTTTAAAAAGTTACATACTGACTAAATCTGTCTTCTAGATGCATGGAGCTCAAGCAAAACACGACAATCGTCGTGCTCGGCGCTTCTGGTGATCTGGCGAAAAAGAAGACGGTGGGGAGCTCCCCCAATAGCCCCCCATATCCTCCTCATGCTAACATATTTGTCTTTGCTTCATGATAGTACCCTGCTCTTTTCGGTCTTGTAAGCTATAAACCTCATTTTTAAGCACATGGATGGTATCGGCTAACAACCTGTTCAGTATCGAAACCAATTCCTCCCCAAGGATGTCAAGATTGTCGGATATGCCCGCACCAAGATGGACCACGAAGAATACATTCGACGCATCAAGTCTTACATAAAGACCCCCACAAAGGAGATCGAGCAGCAACTCGAGGAGTTCACCGGGCTCTGCACCTACGTTTCGGGTCAGTACGACAAGGATGAGTCCTTCCAAGGCCTCGAGCAGCACCTCCAGGAGGTTGAGCAGGGTCGCCCTGAGAACCACCGCCTCTTCTACATGGCGCTGCCTCCCAGTGTCTTCACCATTGTTTCGCAGCACCTCAAGAAGATCTGCTACCCCAAGAACGGCGTTGCACGTGTCATTGTGCGTAAATTGTCCCTCCACCTTGTCGGTGGTTTGCTAATAAACCCAACAGGTCGAGAAGCCCTTCGGTAAGGATCTTGCCAGCTCCCGTGAGCTTCAAAAGTCCCTCGAGCCCGACTGGAACGAGCAAGAGCTGTTCCGAATTGACCACTACCTTGGTAAGGAGATGGTCAAGAACATCCTGATCCTTCGATTTGGTAACTCTTTCCTCGGCGCTACATGGAACCGACACCACATCGACAACGTTCAGATCACCTTCAAGGAGCCCTTCGGCACTGAAGGACGTGGCGGTTACTTCGATGAGTTTGGTATTGTCCGTGATGTTATGCAAAACCATCTCCTCCAGGTTCTTACCCTCCTGGCTATGGAGCGACCCATCTCCTTCAACGCTGAGGACATCCGTGACGAGAAGGTCCGCGTTCTCCGCGCCATCCCTGCTATTGAGCCCAAGAACGTCATCATCGGCCAGTACGGCAAGTCTCTCGACGGTAGCAAGCCTGCCTACCGTGAGGATGACACCGTTCCCCAGGACTCTCGATGCCCCACTTTCTGCGCCCTGGTCGCTTACATCAAGAACGAGCGATGGGACGGTGTGCCTTTTATCATGAAGGCCGGAAAGGCTCTCAACGAGCAGAAGACAGAAATCCGAATCCAGTTCAAGGACGTTACATCGGGTATCTTTAAGGACATCCCCCGAAACGAGCTTGTCATGCGCATTCAGCCCAACGAGAGTGTCTACATCAAGATGAACTCCAAGTTGCCTGGTCTCAGCATGCAGACTGTTGTCACCGAGCTTGACCTGACCTACCGACGACGATTCTCCGATCTCAAGATCCCTGAGGCTTATGAGTCTCTTGTCCTCGACTGCTTGAAGGGCGATCAGTCCAACTTTGTCCGCGACGATGAGCTCGACGCCAGCTGGCGCATCTTCACTCCTCTGCTCCACTACCTTGATGACAACAAGGAGATTATCCCCATGGAGTATCCTTATGGTATGTATCCTTTGCGATTCTTGTTAAAACTCGGCTTACCAATTCATCACAGGTTCTCGTGGCCCTGCTGTTCTGGACGACTTCACCTCCTCTTACGGTTACAAGTTCAGCGACGCCGCTGGTTACCAGTGGCCTACGACCAATGCTGCGCCCAACAAGTTGTAAGTGAGAGAGAAAGCATCCTGTATGAATCATCTGGGTGCGAAATGATGAAGAATGTGAATCGCTGATTTTTCCTTCAGTTAATGACGCCTCCCCATACGATGAGAGTCACGACCGAATTCGGACTATGATATCCCGAGCCCTACGAGGCAAGAAAACAACGACGAACGACTTCTATATAAAAACGACGGAAACAGTAGGGATTTTGGCGACATGATGGGCACTTGCTTCTCTGGGCTGTTTAGATGCGTCTGTGTAGGAGCTTGGCTCATGGCTTTATGATTTGCTTAAGTAGATGAAGATTTCAATGTCAATCTTGAATTGATGCCATGCCCGATTTGGCAAACTACATGATCATGCAACCTGTTCGTTCATATGCCTCATCCCTGCCATTATCTACTGGTTTCCAAGAGTTAGGAGTCTGGACCCTGAACGCCACAGCTGTCAAGAGGAAAAGCAGTGAATCTTTGGCATGACATAAGCATGCATAAACACTGTCGTTGTAGAATCAAGCATTTCAGTGTCTATCAGGGTAACAAGGCGTCCTTTGCATACCTCACGAGCTCACTCAAAACATGAATACCATCACAAGCACTCGGACATATAAAGAATAATTTACTCCAGCTTTGACAGCCCAATTTTCCTGCCATCGCGTGGATTCAAGTATGCTATGAGTCGTTGTAGAGTGTTTTAGCCTTTATGCATGACTAGTGCAAGGTACATCACATGACCTGGCGTGTCTTTCATTGTTACCCCAGCGCTCTCCAAACGTAGCGCAACAATCAAGAATCCCTCCAGTACCTACGAACGAACGATTTTGCGCGCCGACAAAAGAACCCCGACACCGAACCTTCAGAAGCGATCACCACACATAATTAGATACAGCGTAAAGTATCTTATGCATGATTTGCGCGCGGCCTCTCACATGACCTGGCCGGTCTTCGATCGTTACTCCAGCGCCTTTGAAAGACTTCTCGCCCAGACGCCCCGATCTCAAAACAACAACTACAGACTCCCTCCAGGATGAACGATCCTGCCAACGAGATAGTCCACATCACTCAGGGCTATATCCCTCTTTCAAAATTCCTTACGCGACTCGCGCAATCGACTCACAATGCGCTCCAAGATCAGATTGCCGCTTTGGCAAAGATGCCTGTCCCTGCCGCCGCCATGAACGGAAATTCGACGATACCAAACGGCGACGTAGAGGACGGTTCAAACGAGAACGTCGCCAAAAAGACATCTATTCTAAATTTCGCGATGAGGGAGCATAGAAAATGGGTCAAGGCGCTTGTCATCACCGAATGGAGTCGAAAAGCCGATATGGTCAGCAAGCTCATTGACCTGAGATTTCACCTTCAGGGACAGGAAGTCTTGTTTGCTGGAGCTTTGGATGTTATGGGTCACGTCAAGAGGGATTTGACGTTCGCAAGAATGCCAAGTCCCGATTTAAAAACAGCCCTTCAAGTATTGTCGACTGGGGAGGCTGCTTGGATGCCTGATGTAGGTTTTGCGCATCGTGAAAGGAGGACACTCCAAGCTAACATTGTTACCAGCTCTCATACATCGAACCGCCGCCCTTGACACCGGAGGAGCAAATTCAGTGGATGAGCGACGTCAACACTCAGTTATCGCTACGACTAAACCTTGAAGATTTTGACAAAATTCCATATCACTTCAGAGAATACGAGATCGATTCGGGCCGAGTCACTTTTAAGGTGCCTGGGGAATTCGAGGTTGACCTTACAATCGCAGACGAAGACTTCGAAAAGCAGTTCTGGTTCATCGACTTCCGATTCGCTTTCAAACCATCAGCATCGTCGATTCCCGAAGTTCTCAAGAATTATTTGGAGGGGCATGTGAACGACATCCTCAGCAAAGATGGACTACTGGGCTGTTATCAATTCCTGCACGAGCTGGTTCTCACCCATAAACTCAACGAGCTCAAACGCCAGGCATACCAAATGAGCAAGGGATCATGGACTGGCACACTCAAGGTTGAGCCGCTTAACAGGGCTTTGGCAATTCAATACTGGACTTCGCGGACACAACCTGGCACACCAAAGAGCTGGGTCTTGGTTGCTGTGAGCAGCGGGCGAAAAGCAAACGGTCAGCCCAACCCAAAGTCGCCGAGTTACCTGACGGCAAAATGGTACCGAGACAACAAGGAGGTCAAAAATGTGGATATCCCCTTCGACACCGAGAACCTATCGGCCGAGGCACTTTTGAAGACAGTTATCGGCCGTCACATTGACTTCCTACTTGGCAGTATACATAACAAACTGCAGTCTTATCCTCGATTCCGCAATCGCGAAGCTGCTATGGTTTTGCGCGCTTCCCAAGAGGATCCTGCGGCTTCATCTTTAACCATGCAGGTTGGTTACAAGGACAGCGCATCTTTACTCATTGAACCGACGACCGGCGTCTTTGCCGTTAAGCCTCATTCGAAATTTACTATTCAGCATGAGCATCAGCTCAATAATGGAAAGAACCCAGCGGAGGACGGTGCAGCATGCCTGGAAAACGTGAGATGTGGAGTTATGGAGGATGAGCTCAACCGACGAGGAAGCACAATGGATTGGGCTACCAAGAAATGTCCCTTGAATAAAGACGAGCTGAGGTCCGTCACCAAAACCCGCGAATGGACAAAGACCATCTGGCTCCAGAGAGCTGGATGGGGACCAAACTGGTTTGTGATGGTCTTGCTGAGTCCTAGCGGGGATGAATGGTGGCTTCTTGAAGTGTAAGTTGAACATTTCATGTTGTTTCTTGCCTGACTTTTACTAACATGGATAACAGCGATCGCAGTGCTCCCGGACAAGTGACAAAGATGTCATCAAAGCTTCCCCTCAACAAGGGTTACCCTCACCTCGATGACGAATTCTGGAACAACCTGACATTGTTCGCCACTGGCATGATTGCCCAGGCAGTTGACGCACGCGAGCTCTATCAACATCGCATCAAGTTCAGGCCACAAGAAACGAGGAACTGGTCGCTCCCGAAGGGCGTTCGACTTCCTACGCTGGAAATCGCCCTCTCAGGAATCTTCCCCTCCATGGTGTTCGATGGTGCAGACAAAGACGGCACCAAGTCTGCAACCGGCCAATCCATGGCTGGCGTCGAGACTTCTCAACTTGGCTCAGTTGTGCAATCCGCCACTGGATCAAGCATCTCAACAAAGCAACCATGGGCGGGCGACATTGTCTCGGTTGGATTCAAGGGTGTTCAAGCTCCAGAGACGGAATCTTCCGATGTCGATGGCGCCAAATCAGGGGATGCCAAGTCTGATCTTCCTTTGACCTGTATCTCTGACGCTATCATTAAGGTTCGAAGGCCAGGAAAGTTCGCCATGCTTAAGGGTACCATGGTTGGCCGCGACGTTTCCTGGAATGCGCGAACAGGCGAGTTTTGCTTGCGAATGCGTTCAAGCATTGGGCAGTCTATTTTGGAGAGCCTGAAAACCCGGGTCAAGGCTGTTGATCGATTCGTTAGCTTCGTCGAGTCAATGGACAAGGCTAAGGGATCCATTAAAGGTGATTCGGTGGGTTTGAAGGAGGTTGCGTTCTCATATGGACCTCCAGTGTCAGAAACGAGCAACGCCGCGAAATCTTCACTTGCCTGGAGAGTGAGGCTAAATCTCTCCAAAAACGATATCGACATCAAGATGGAAGAGACCAACCCTCATCTTCTGGTTGTTGATTTAATGCAAAAGCTGGTCAACGGTGCGAACGGCATCGAGGCTTTGATGGACTGGCTGCCTACATCCTTGCCGGCTTTGGAGGCGGTTAAGAAGATGAGAGGGGCATGGACGGATGTTGAGGCTCGTCACCAGGGGCGGTTCAAGTTTACGATGGGCTCAACGGACTTGATGTCACTTCAGTACTTCATCGTAGGACCCGGCCCCCGTAATCAGCCAATTGAGCGTGAGATTACACTTGTTGGCCACCTCAAGCAACGCCGAGGCGAGTCATGGTGGCATATCTCGCGACAGCCCCTTGTCAATGGTGCTCCACCACCTCACGACGAATTCACGACGGCACTCAAGCCTGTTTGGGAGGCAAAGGGAGATATTTGGAACGGCCTAGTCACCGGCGCAGCAGGTAGACCCAGCAACGGTGTTGCAGGCCTTCTTCTGGCCATCGATGAAGCCATCCGACCACTGGCTGGCACACCTCCCCAGAACAACTCCGAGGTAGTAGTCTTGGAATAGGATGTCCTGCAGGCTTTACGAGGAGTTTGATTCTTTTTAATTCTGGAGTTGGGGATTTTTAGACAAGCGGCGAAAAGGGGGGTTAAACAAAGCGGGTGGTTGTGTTTTTGTGATAGTTTAATGATACCTCCAAACGAACATGGAATACTACTATATCGATTACGGTCTGGACCAACAATATGCTCTCTGCCTTTGGGATTCTGTGTCATCGATTTAGAAAATGCGGAGCTGACGCTGTGCTGTATGAAGTGATGATCCCTTTTGTCTCCTTCTATTCCTCTAAGTAATAATACAGTTTTTTGTCATAAATTGAACATTCAAACCTTCCTTTCTAAAACACCTATTTTCTGTCTCCCTTATACTCATCATCCCAGAATACGTACATACCTATTTACCATTCCCCAACTACTTGAAATGTCGCACGGGGATCTGCTCCGTGGGCACAACCGCAAAGTCCTGGATTTCCTTGAGATACTCGAGACCTGTAGCATCGAGACCCGACTTTGTGGCGTTGGCAGCATCGTAACCAGCACGTAGACTGGCAACAGCGCCGATGCGAGTGAATGAGCCACCGGCAACAGCGAGACGACCGCCGAAGTTCTCAATTAGCTCGGTGTGCGCGGTGAGAAGGCGATCCTGGTGGCCGACGTAGTGCTGAGGAATGCACTCCCGAGCAAAGTTGGCTGTGGCATAGGCCTTGGCATCACGAGGGATGCCGAGATGGCGCTCGAGAAGGTTGCGAGCTTGGACGATGGCCTCCTCCTCAGTAGGGGGAGTAACGCCAGGTCGGTCGTAGTAGTGACCTCCCATGAGGACAAAGAGCTTCGTTCCAGCGGGCTCGTCCTTGGAGCGCGTCTGAACGTCTGAATCAAAGAAGACACCAAGGGCGTGCTCTGGGTTGGCCTCAGGGGCGACTGAGTTGGGGATGAGGTAGCCGAAACCTGGGGGCTTGATGTTCTCCTGGGGGAACCAGATGTTGACGGTCATGACAGAGACGGAGTGTGCTTTGGCGAGGGTAGGGAGTTGGTCGCCTGTAAGACGGGCGATGTCTTGGGCGGAGAGTGTTGAGATGACCTTGTCGTATAGCTGCGATTGCGTTTTATCCTTAGAGCCGGTGATCTATTACATATGTTGTCAGCGCACAGTTTCTTAGTTGCCTGAAATGTGTAGTCTTACCTTGACTTTCCGGATTTGGTCTTCAAAAACCACATTCTTGACAGGCTCGCCAGTCTTGATAGTAACATTTGGTTGCTCACGCAGGGCTGCAGTGATAGCTTGCGGTAGCGACTCCATGCCCTTGTCGCCAAAATCTACCAGCGCACTTCTGGGCTCCAGCGCCATCTTCTGAATCTGCCTATCCTGACCCAACGTTTCGAGAATTGACTGCTCAGGCACAGGCATAGGCCGCGCAGCCAAACCAGGGTTGGGGAGATACCAGCCCCAGTAGACGCGGTCCAAGACACAACGAGCGCTCAACTTGTCAATATCGCCGCCGTAGATACCGTGCATCATTGCCGAGGCCAGAGTGCCCGCGCCTTTTCTACTGTTGGTGATTGTGTAGAGCCATTCGGAGACAGACTGGTCCTTGGCGGGGAGCTGTCTCTTACGCAGGCTGTTGATACCGAGGCCAAGACTGGCGCCGATGCTCTCGAGATAGAGGGGCTCGCGGAAGACGTCGAAGATGGTGATGTTGGGGGGCATGGGGACGAGGTGATCGGGGTAGTAGATGTATCGTGGCATGGGCTGAGGGGAGTTGATCGACAGGCCTAGATCAAGAGCCTATGCGACAGCGGCGGGTTAGTAGACAGCTCTTATGTCTTTGGGGAGTAGTGAGTGTTCTCACAAGATCGTAGAGAACAAGGTCGTCGAAGCGAAACGTATTGCCAGCCAAAGACGACAACGATCGAGCACCGCGCTCAAAAGCTACAGTCCCCGACTTGCCCTCGATATCAACCGGCACTCTATCCGTCTTGATCCATCCTCCTAACCGATCGGTAGATTCATATAAAGTAATCTTTGCCGTTGAGGGAAGCTTCTTGGCGAGGTAGTACGCAGCCGTGAGACCAGTCAATCCACCCCCCAACACAGCAATCTGTGCGTCCTTTGGCTCGGTAGCGTAGGTCCGTCGGTCGTTGAAGCTCTGAGCATACTTGCACGCGACAATGGGTCTTCGCCGAGTCAAGGCCGAGCAGGTGTTGAGGTTTCGAACGCTATTAAGACGGCGGAGGGGAAGTTGGACGGTCGAACGAGCTGCTGAGCCCAAGAGAGCTACAGCCGTGGATTCTGCACGGCGGCGACTCATGACGATATCAATTGGTCATGGCCGAGGTACTGAGTGTATGCTACGAGGAGAAAGAAGATGGGGAGATGGTGGAGTGTTGAGCGAGTAGGGTCCCGCGACATGAGCCGGTATTCTTCCGTGTGCGTCATCAACACCGCGGAGAAGCGCTTTGCTCGGTGGTGTTATATATCAATACTTTCATAGGCGTCAGAGATATCATTATTAAGCAGTGTAATAGACTTCACGTAAAGAGACAGAAACTATGAGTGAGGGATAGCCATAGGCCTGTGGTTTGCATTCTTCCCCCTCGCGCATCTTGCTTTGAAGCATCATGATGCGCGAACTGTTGGCCTTTTTTTGTTTTGGCCTCTATGTATATAGGAATAAACAAGACTTGAGCTGCCTCAAAATGAAACCAAATAAATATCAAAACCCCTAAAACGCCCTTCCATGCTCTGCCACCCCGGCCAAAGACATTACAAAGCTTCCATAAAAGTACATGTCCTTCGTTCACAGCCTCCTCTGTTCGTCAATCCGTGTCCCATTGTCCCTAGTTTAAGGGGACTTTAACCATGGGTATCGTGATCTTTTTTCGATCAATCCATCCCCCTTTTCATTTTCCTTTTCCTTTAGCCAATGACATCAGTCTCCTGCTTGACATCGTTATCCTCTCCCTTGATAAGTTCCTCCTGAGCTCCATCATCCACAAACTTCCTCTCGCTGACGTGCTCTGTATCCTCACCGGCAGTCCAGACCTTATCCTTGAAGCCTCCCTGCTGGCCTTCCTCGTGCGCAAAAGCGCAGTTAGGGTTGAGGCATGGGTTGAACCTGCACTTTGTCTTGACGTGCGTGAACTTGCAGTCGGGGTTCGTGCAGCCCGCACCGTTGCGGCAGAGGGGCATTGATGGGTGCTTGAAGGGGCACTGAGGGTTTTGGCAGTTGGGGAAGAACTTGCAGTCCTGTTCGCTCTGATGTGCCAGGCGAGCCGCTGGTGAAGGGTGTCGCGCAACACATTTTCGGTTCTTGCAGGCAGCTCCGAAACTGCAGTTATCGTTGACATCGACTGAGGCTCCAGGAGGGGCAGCGGGTGACTGGTGAGCAAACTTGCAGTCCTTGTTGGTACATCTCAAGTTGTACTTGCAGACGTTCTCATCGGGATTCGGAGGCTCGCGCTTTTCGCCGGACATATCGATATCCTCGCCCTCGCCCTCGCCCTCACCCTCACCGGATTGGTTGTTGCCGCCTTGTCGATCGTTCTGGCCCTTGCGGTAGTTACCTCTGCCTGGGTTCTGCACACGATCGAATAAAGACTTTCCACCACGGCGCTGCTGTCCATATCCAGCCTGCTGTCCGCCGTTGTTCATGAGCTGTTGTGATAGTTGGTACATCATCTGGTTCTGTTGTTCCAGAATAGCAACGAGCTCAGCCTGGTTCGGTTGACCGCCTTGCATCATCCACTGCGCTTGAGGACCACCAGCAGCCATATTAGCTAAGCCTGCTTGGAGGTTAGCGGTGCGGTTGTTGTTGTTTCGGCCCATTCCACCTCGACCTGTTCTGGGTCCAGTAGGAGGTGTGCGGCCGTGGGTGTTGATGCGCTCGCCGCCCGTTTGGCCTCGAACGCGGTGAAGTGCAGAGTCGCCAGTTCGGTCCATAGCCTTGTTCATCTGGCCAAACATGCGCTTATCCCGTCCTCCCCGCTGGTTGCCGTTTCGCATTGAGCGTGGGCCGGTAGGTCTTGGAAGAGTTAGTAAATTGCGGTTAGTGAAAAGGTGAGCGAAACATACGCATTAAGTTCTGATACATCGCCGGCATTCATGTCGGTGTCCATTTCACCTTCTGTTGTAGCGTCTTGGTTTGCGCCGGACACTGCGTTGCCTCCGCCGTTGATTTGGGCATTAAGAGCGTCGATCTGTTCGAACAGCCACTGAGAGAAATCGCGAGTGCTGGGGTCGTCGGGTCCAAGGTTTAGCAGGTCACCAGAAAGTTCAGCGGCGATCTGTTCTTGAGTCTTTCCGTTGACCAGCATGAGGATAATATACTCGGCTAGGGCGGAGTCATCAGCGCCGCCGGTTCCCCATCCGACCTCGACAAGCTTAGGCTGGATGGCGGCATTAAGAGCCTCCGCCAGGGGCGTGTTGAGGCTGACTTCGACGGGCATCGTGGAGGAATGCGCAGTCGCGAGAGGGATGTGAATAGGCGTTGACGTGGCCTTGGGTGGCGGGTAAATTCGCCGCAAAGTGGGATTGGAGGTGAGGCTTTCAGTCAGATAGGATCAAGGACGCGTTTTTGTAATTAAGGTAGGACAATTCGCGTCGCGTGAATCAAAGACTGGTCGCAAAGTAGCAATGAATGCGTATGGCGGTTCGCAGAGTATGTTGTGAGTTGGTGATGCTGCGACGTCGTACGGAGCAGCAATGGAGCAAGGTTTTGACGTTGTTGAAGATGGAGTTGGCAAAGGTCTGCCTGAGGGACGCAGAAGTTCGTCAAGACTGGGTCACAGATGGTCACGTGATGAGGCGATCGGTCAATGTTCTTGGTTTTTTTTGTACCTGAAAGGGCGACTTTTGCTTGGTTTGTAATAGAGTTGGCAACGGCGTGCCACTGCTTGCCAGTGCTTTCACTACAATTATTCATTGCTAATGATACAAAGATCAAATTGTTTGTTCACCAACAATAAAAGTGGGATTTGATGCCATCACAGACCAGAAGCTTCGGTGAGTAACGAATGGACTGCAGTAATATGCGATTAGTCAGTCGTGCATCTCTTTGGCAGCCAACACAAGGGAGTTTTTGGCTTATGATTTTATAGTTATTTCATTGGAGGTTGACTTGATGAAGCTATTTATGGAACTTTGAGGAATGTCTCCTTTTCCCCCTTTAAACAAGCCTAAGCAATGACGTTTTGTTTCTTTGTATTGAAGTAGTACTCGGCCTTGTTTCCCCGCAAACTGAACAAACGACAAGACAAGACAAAACAAAACGGTCGCATCGCATTCAAAGGGTTTGAACTGGGGGGTCCAAATGATGGTACGTGCTAATAAGCGTAGATCTTGGTTGCCATTCAATGTTACATTTCTCCTCTTTGCAGCTGCTTTGTTGCAGGTTTTGCTCTCTGATTGATGTCAGGTGGGAGCTCTTTGCTACCTTAATCAGAGGGGGTTGGGACCGGCTGAGACATTCCCTCACCAACTCTAGTAAATGAACTACAACTACAACGTATCGAGCTGCAGAGAGTAGAGAGTAGAGAGCAGAGAGCAGAGAGCAGAGAGCAGAGGGTCGAGAGTCTCTTGACCAACCTCTTATTGTGGACTGCGGTATCAATGTAACATGGAAGCTTGAGCGGCAGCGAATCCCAGCCTCGTGTCATGGCAGCGAATCAAGTCGCATCCTCTGTTGCTGAGGAGCAACCGACCAGCACCACTGCCATGCGCCGCTGTAGCTAACCGCTTACTGTGGATTTTAGGCCAATCCTTTGCCTCCAACTTTGGATACTTCATCTCAAATCTCACCACTTTGTCTACGTATTCTCCAACAGCAGAGCTTATATTCAGCCCTGTTGTCGCAAATATAGCAGCTGGCTTAACATTTAAGCCATTGGATTCGTCCGTCGTTTTACTGCTGCAAGCCCTGGTTTATTTGATGATCCGACCTCCTGTGGCTTCTGAGCTATCGGGTGCCTAAGGTGCCTATTGCTGCATTGATCGGAACTCGGCTGCAGCGTCCTTGACGATCCCACTTACCCAACCTTGCATTCTGAATCCTTCCAATACATGATCAATTGGCTACTCTTTTCGTTATCATCATCATCATCGTCCATTTTCTGTTTGTTGCAGTTCAAAAGTTCATCTATAAAGCATCTGCAAAGAGCAATCGCAGCCTCTCGGGTGGTAGTGTAGTGTAACGTAACGTTGCGCCCCTAGGTTGTGATACCTTCACTACAGCTCTAGCCACATCCTACAGCTCAGCTCAGCACAGCAGCACATCAGATTCATTGGATACCCTCCCAAGATAGTCCCGGCATCTATATCTAAAACAGACTCGACGCCATCTCCTCGAATCAGCCTCTCCCGCGCGTTAAAACACCCCCGCTCAGCACACACAGGGACCAGCACAAGGCGAGGCGGAGTCAAGGATCGCCGTTAGTCTTATTAAACGGGTCCCGGCACTTAAATCCGACCCATATTCCTATTCCCATTCATTCAATCTCCTTATAAGCGCCTCCCGTCTCACTCAAAGTTCACCTTTCGTGTGTCTGTGTGTTCTCTTTTTGAAATTGTCCTGCATCACTATAAACCGGCGCCATGTGGTCCAAGGCTCTCCTGGCCATCGCCGCCTTTGCCCTCACTCCCGCCGACGCTATATGGCCAGTGCCAAAGAAGATCTCCACCGGAGACAAGGTGCTCTTCATCGACCAGAGCATCGATATTACCTATAATGGGGACTTTGTATGCTGGACTCCTCCCGATTCTGATTCTTGTAACAATACCTCGCGGCTGGATACTGAGACCTTGCTTGATAAACAGATTCCATACACTTACAGCTACCAGCCCGATGCTGGCTCAAAGTTTAACAGCAAGCAGATCGTTCAGGCTGGTGTCTCGCGTGCCCTCCAGGCTATCTTCAAGGACAACTTTGTCCCTTGGAAGCTCCGCGAGCGCAACTCGGATTTTGAGCCTGATCTGCACAAGAAGCGGTGGGTGAAGTCGCTTGAGATCGTCCAGACTGAGGAGGACGACGCCAAGACATTTAAGCCTCTTGCCGGTGAGGTTGACGAATCTTACTCGCTCTCACTCTCTGAGAAGGGCGAGGCTACCATCAAGGCCAAGAGTTCCACTGGTGTCCTGCACGGACTCGAGTCGTTCCTCCAGCTCTTCTTCAAGCATAGCTCTGGCACTTCTTGGTACACGCCGCACGCACCCGTTTCGATCCAGGATGAGCCCGAGTATCCTCACCGAGGTATCCTTCTCGATGTTGCCCGTAGCTATTTCGAGGTTGAACACATCAAGCGCACCATCGACGCCATGGCTTGGAGCAAGTTGAACCGTCTTCACCTTCACATCACTGACTCGCAGTCCTGGCCT
This sequence comes from Fusarium stilboides, assembly GCA_014822085.1. NCBI lineage: Eukaryota > Fungi > Ascomycota > Sordariomycetes > Hypocreales > Nectriaceae > Fusarium > Fusarium stilboides. The sequence continues at coordinate 118,205 of JAASAY010000226.1, forward strand.
CTCGAGATTCCCGCTCTGCCCAAGCTGGCTGAGAAGGGAGCTTATCGCAAGGGTCTCACCTACTCTCCCGAGGACCTTGCCGGTATCTATGAGTACGGTATCCACCGTGGAGTCGAGGTCATTATGGAGATTGACATGCCTGGCCACATTGGTGTTGTTGAGCTCGCTTACAAGGATCTCATTGTCGCATACAACGAGAAGCCTTACCAGTGGTGGTGCAAAGAACCCCCATGTGGTGCGTTCCGCATGAACAGCTCCGACGTCTATGACTTCCTTGACACTTTGTTCGAGGACCTCTTCCCTAGAATCTCTCCATACAGCGCTTACTTCCACGCCGGTGGAGATGAGCTCAATCATAATGACTCGAGACTCGACCCTGGTGTGCGCTCCAACGAGACCGAGGTGCTTGCACCTCTTCTGCAGAAGTTTGTCAACTACACCCACAAAAAGATTCGCGACGCTGGCATGACCCCGTTCGTCTGGGAGGAGATGATTACTGAGTGGAACATGACTTTGGGCAAGGATGTTGTGATCCAGTCTTGGCTTGGTGGCACCGCTGTCAAGGACCTCACTGCGGCCGGCCACAAGGTCATTGACAGTGACTACAATTTCTGGGTGAGTTGCCAATGAGATCCCTGAAAATCTTAAGACTTTACTGACTGAGAGCCCAACAGTACCTGGACTGTGGTCGTGGCCAGTGGCTCAACTTTGATAACGGCGATGCCTTCTCGACCTACTACCCCTTCAACGACTGGTGCGGTCCTACCAAGAGCTGGCGCCTTATCTACTCACATGATCCCCGCGCCGGTCTCGACGAGGAAGCGGCCAAGCTCGTCCTCGGTGGTGAGGCCGCCGTATGGACCGAGACCATCGACAGCGTCAACCTCGACACCATCGTATGGCCACGCGCCTCCGTCATGGGTGAGGTCCTCTGGTCAGGTCGAACTGACGCCTCGGGCCAGAACAGATCGCAGTACGATGCAGCTCCTCGACTGGCTGAGCTGCGTGAGCGCATGGTGGCTCGCGGTGTGAGTGCTTCACCAATCCAGATGCCTTTCTGTACACAGGGCAATGCTACCGAGTGTGCGCAGTTTGAGGGTTAAGAAAGCATACAGCGTTTATCATGTATTACTTCGTATATAGTTTGTTTATAGCACTTGAACAGACATATTTCTTTTTGCTTAAGCTCTATCACCCGTGTGAACTCTGAGTGGAACGGAGTGAATGGATGGAATGCGGGGCCGAAGTCTCGGCACCGGGAGCGGGACGACGGGGATAAGCGGCTCCGAGAGGGCTGAGAACGTGTGGGGTAATTGAACTAATAGAAATTCCCCGGAGAACATTGTTGTGCCGGGCAACCTACTCTTCATTCCTTCGGGACGCCGCGGGCCCCGTATGGGTGGCATCTCGAGGCATCTCGAGGCATCTTGTTCGAGGCTTGATCGTCACTATGTTCGAAACCTCGGCACGTGAAGAGATCTGGGGATGAGTAGAGAAATAAGTGATTCGCTCTGTGGGTTAGGGCCCAATGATCTGACACGGACATGACGGGGTTTAAACGTAGCATTCCGTTTTTTGTACCGGTATTCGTGGGACTGCTACTGTATTTCTTTGCAATGCCCGTGGTCGTGCTAAACTAGGTTGTGATGTGTTTAGTCGGTGGAGGTAGATTGAGTTTCCAAATCGGGTATCCTGATCGTTAACATGACCCTCGCCAATCCCCGCCTGTTTTTGGACCCCGGAAAGGTATTTTACTCCGTTCTCGTAACTAAAGTTATTTTCTTTGGCGGTAAAGAGAAAATGAGAGTTTGAGGAGTGGAAGTTGGCTTATGGTTCTGACCACCTTTAGATCATTGGCTTGTGAGACCATTCAAAGCCATAACTAGCAGCTTGGCAAACTATCAAGTTCATAGCATCATATGATTAGGATAGCGAAAACAATACGAATTGAAGATTCTTTTTTTCAAGGGTGAAACATCATTACCCCGCCATTATCCTGCAAAAAAACTCTCCCGCCCACCATGCATCCGCATAGTCATGCATAGTCAAGTCCCCTCCCTGCCTGTAACATCTCCCACATTACCAACAGCACCTCGGCAAGAAACCCAGATCTTGCTCTTTACCGCTTCAGGGAAGACATATGAAAGTGACGTTCTGCTCTTGCCTTTACATGATGTCCGCGGAGACGGAGACTCGGTTATCCTGACATGTCCGTTTCCAGAATGCATGCTCAGGATGGGTCGCATATATGTAACACTAGTTCGTAATGTCGGAGGATTTTGACAAGCCATGGCATTTATAAGGTTGTTAGATCCGGAGCTAAAGACGATTGAACTGACGAGATCTTTCTTCCATTATTCCCTGACCCTGTCCGTCAATGCTTGTGGTTAACCAAGCATCCACAGCTCAAGCTGATACCCACACACTTGTCAACAATTGGAAACCCAATGTTTAAAGTATATTACACGAAATCCTGCCCTTTCAACTTAACTTTCTCTCAGTAAGCTATTGCTCAATCTCTTTCAATATGGGTGTTGTGGAAGCTCTTGTGGAGCAGCTATCCTTCAAGACCACACTCATCATCCTCATCGCCGCCTATTGGGTCTACTATATCGCGAGTCGCATCGATGAACATCGAAGAATCAGACGTCTTGGTCACTATGGACCGACTCTACATACATATGCTCCCTGGGGTAAGTTCCACATACATATCTCATACCTACCCTAATACTCACCCCTCCTAAGGTCTAGACTGCATCGTCAAAAATGTCATAGCCACCACAAAACACCAGAACCTAGAAGTCTGGCGGGACAATATCTTTGGCGCTGTAAACTCATGGACTGTCGAATCTCGTCTCTTGGGCGTCCGGACCATCTTCACCGCCGACCCAGCGAACCTCAAGGCCATCTTGGCTACGCAGTTTGGCGACTATGGCAAGGGAAAACCCTTCCATGCAGAATGGAAGGACTTTTTAGGTGACAGCATCTTTACTACTGACGGTGCTTCATGGCATGATAGTCGTCAGCTCATCAGACCTCAGTTCACTCGAGATCGTGTAAGTGACTTGCATTGCTTCGAGGCCCATATGCAGACATTATTCCGCGCCATCGCCAATAGAGGACCACTTCAAGGAGAGAACCAAGTTGTTGATATGGATAATATCGATGGAAAGGTGCTTGATATTAGTGCTCTGTTCTTTCGCTACACACTCGACGTAGCAACAGAGTTTCTCCTAGGATGGGATGTCAAGTCTCTAACGTGAGTAACCATTCTTACTCGCACCAGACACGATTCACTAAACTCTATGAACTAGTACACCAAAGCAGGAATTCGCAGAAGCATTCAACGAAGTCCAACACATCCAGAATATCATCGCCCGCACAAGCAAGCTCCGCCATTTTATTCCCAAGTACCGATTCTGGCGCGGTCTCAACACCGTGAACCACTTTATCAACTTCTATATCGAGCGCGCTCTACGTCTAAGTCCCGAGGAGCTGGCTTCCAAGACCAAAGACGATCATAGCTATACTTTTCTACACGCGCTCGCAGGCTTCACGCGCGATCGCAAAGCGTTACGCGATCAGATCATCGCTGTTCTTCTGGCAGGAAGAGATACCACGGCTGGAACACTATCATGGGCTCTCTATGAACTTGGGCGATATCCTCATGTCGTCAAGAAGCTACGCGCCGAGATTCTTTCGACACTTGGGTCGGAACGTACGCCTACTTACGAGGATCTCAAGAGCATGACTTATCTCAAGGCTGTTCTCAACGAGACTTTACGACTTTATCCGGCCGTACCTTTCAACGTTCGTCTTGCCCTCAAGGATACAACTCTTCCGCGAGGTGGTGGTCCCGATGGATCTGAGCCACTTCCCGTTCTCAAGGATTCACCTGTCGCATACTCTACGCTCGTTATGCAGCGACGTCCAGATTTATATCCTCCTGTTAGTGAGAAATTCGCAGACCCTCAAATATTCAGCCCTGAGAGATGGGCGCACTGGCATCCTAAGCCACATGACTACATCCCTTTTAATGCTGGTCCCCGTATCTGTATCGGTCAGCAGTTTGCCTTGACAGAGATGAGTTATGTGCTATGCCGTATGTTTCAAAAGTATGAACGCGTGGAAAGTAAGATGAAGGACATTGACGGGGGAGAGCCCTTGCTTAAGGCGGATATTGTTTTATCGCCGGGTCAGGGCGTCAAGGTTGCTTTCTGGGAAGCTCGGAAATGATGGCTGTGTATTGATGAGTACATGAGATTCTATGTCTAACGACCAATAGCGATGATACTTAACGATCTTGCTGATGCTGCTACAAAATATGTAAGGCCCAGGTAGTCTTGCAATGTTGTCCAGTGTTCTAAGCTTTTTATAAGATTGCTTGTGGTGTTTTTCTCGGATTACGTATTTTCCAGTGTAAGTCAGTAGGGGCACTTTATAATATCGTCAAACTTTTGGTACCTGAATTGTGTTTCAGTTTACTACCAAACTTGTAAATGCTCAGTGCTTGGTCAATGCCTTTCAACTTGGATCCTATCCTCTTCCTGATATCCAACATCAAATTACTTCTTACTTCCTCCCAAAACTATCTCTCACAGCTTTGCCAAATCTCTCAATAGCCTTGTTCATATTCTCAGGCGTAGCAGACGCATATGTCGCTCTGAAATAGAGTCCAGGCGGTGCCTTCTCCTTCTCGGTCAAAAACCACGATCCTCGAGCGATGAGAACGCCATTCTCGATGCACGAGTTGAAGATCTCCTCTTCGATATCAATGATGCTTCGCTTTCCTGCTTGAGGATGTTTTGTGTGGTCGATCTTGATCCACATCTAGAGCAGAGTCAGTTCGTCGATACTTTGGATAATAACGTGAAGGGAGACTTACAAACATGCCGGCTACAGGAGGAGTCCAGCTGGCGAGATCACTGGGGAGATGGTCCTCGCAGGCAGCAAGAAGAGCGTCTCGCTTCTTGGTATACTCCAGCCGCAAATTCATCAACCATCGCAAATAACCTTCATGTCCCCACGTCTCGTCAAGCAGTTTATACAAAATAACCTGAGAGAAACCACTCGGGCCCTGACTTGCAACTTCAGCGTGTCGAATATACCGCTCCACAATCTGCGCCGACGCCGTGATCCAGCCAAGACGAGAACCTGGGACGAGAACCTTGGAGAAAGAGTCCATACGCATAACTCGTCCATCAACATCGATACTCAATAGTGAAGGAATGAGTGATGAGACAAACTCATCTACTGTCGCTGGTGGTGGAACATCGGGTTGGTCGCGGCCGGTGTAGGGCTGCATCTGAAGGAAATAGTACGGCTCGTCTTCGATGATGTACAGATCGTGCTTCTGTGCCACTTCATAGATGGCTTTTCGTCGCTCAGTTCCCTGCGTTGCTCCTGTGGGATTCTGCCCTGAAGGGACGGTATATAGCAGATGAGGCTTCCTAGAACCTCGCTCTTTGGCATCCCAGTTTGACAGAAGCTCATCCATACGCTCCGGAATCAGACCCTCCTCGTCGATAGCAACTCCAAATGCCTTGACACCAAGGGGTCCAACGGTTTCCAGGGCAGTCGAGAAGCTAAAGTCTTCAGTAAGTATAGAATCGCCGCGGTCCTTATCACAGAACATCCGCAATGCCTCCTCCAAAGCTCCAGTGCTACCAATAGTCTGACAGACTTTCCAGTCAGCATACGGAGGATTGTAAACAATCTCAGCGTGTTCTGTAAGATATCTCATCATCTGAGGAGATCCCGTGGCTTGACCATAGTTGCAGGCGATGGACAAATCATAAGTACCTCCGCGGTCTCTCACATCGTATTTCCCGATTTTGACGGATTGTCCAGACTCTTCTGTGTCTTTCTCTGAAAATTTGGGAGCCACTGGAACCTTGAAACCGAGCTCTGCAAAGGGAAAGACTTCACTGGACGGTAAGCCACCGCCGAGTGAGATAAGGCCTGGTTGCTTCATGTGGCGAGCTGCTTGCTTGAGAGTACATGGCTCTCGCACTCTGCTCTCATGGCTTAGATGGTCTATGGTATGGTGTAAGTCATGGATCTCCAGAGTATTGGTTTGGCACTTACTATCCCATCGCTTAGATTTGGGCAGACCCGTTGTCTAGGAAGCACAATGAGTTTCAAATCAGGTACAACCTCTAATTTTGTGACTTACCGCCCCTTTAAACATATCACTATCCGAAGCAGCAGCGACTCCAGCAACAAGTTTTCCCGCTTTGAGCCGCCTCTCTTTCACGATGTCGATAGCTGAGAGCTGCTGCGAGGTATCATAGTGCGCTGGGGGAGCAGCCGGAGCTGCTTCAGCACTCGATAGATGCCGCGATTTACTGTGAAGAGCACGGCTAAATCGAACTAATGGCCTAAGCCGTGCAGCTCTCACAACTGGGAGCATTGTGTCTGTTTGGGGGGGGGGCTGGTGTTGAAGGGATTTGGAGGTTGTGTACCGTGTAAGTTGAGGGGTTGTTGGCCGTTGGCTGTTATCAGATATACCTTCTGAGGAGACAACTATAATCTCGGCCGAGATTGTAACAAAGAAACTTGGTTTAAGTGAAGTTGAGTACATGATCAATCAGAATATAAAGAGGGTGTCTTATTAATCGTCTTCGGATCCGGGCGATAGTGCATCAGGGTCGCCGGTGCCGGGCGTGTCGAGCTCCGCCCGATCTTAGCCGGCTGTATCCCGGATACCCTATACCGGAACTCCGGCGCTCAAGCGGGGGTTCGTGTAACTCACGTGGACCATATTCTTTTATTACATTTAGCCTTCTATTACGTACGACTGGCTCAAGTCTCTATTGGAGTTACGTTGCGCGTGACTGAATTAGAGAAGCGGTGGCCGTGGCTGTGGTAGTTGTTGTGCCTAATACTTGTCACGATATCGGCATTTGACCACGCCCTTCACTTTGTCATGTACGCCCCGCGACATAGTGTCATTCCTAGCGCGTCCAATCTATGTCATGTACGCCCCGTCATCAGAATGATAGGGGGACTCGTTCTCGCTGGCTACACGGGGTCCACTTGCGCACAGAGTGCAGCTTCGCAATTGCAGAGATAACCAGAACTAGTGGGGATATGGGGACATGGGGACATGGGGACATCCTTGTATAAGTGGATGCTATCTTATGCTGTTGATCAGTAACGAACTTGCAAATGCCTTGTAACCAGAGCGAGTTGAATATGGTATATATCATCAATCTAGCTCATAAAGTTCGTTATCCTCATATTTGTTATCCATAAACGTGTCAAGTGGACAGCCTGTACCACCCATAAGTTATTGTGAAAGAGACACCCAAAAGTATTACTCCGAGTCTTCATATATTTATGATCGAGCAGTTATCATACTCTCACTTATTGTCTTTTCATTCAACGTCATTCATCGAATCTTGACTGAACATGAAGGCATGCAACGCTCACAACCATAGCCAGACATGTTGCCCACGATACATGAACCAGCATGATATAGTCGATGTCTGCCCCAGTGCACTTCCCCGCTAAGACGCCGAGAGACACGCAGGTTGCAAAAATAGGCGACAGGTTAGGATCTCGCAGACGCCGTCGATAGAGAAACGAAGCAACCGAAGACCCGTAAATGATACAGGCTGTGAGCACTTGCCACTGCGACAACCGAACAAGCGAGTCAGCGGCTGATGTTCGGGGCCATGCCTGACACCACCCAAGATGTCAGTTTCTGTCTCTTGAAAGCAGTCTGGGTAAGAACAGTACGCAATTCCATGGCCTAGCATGAAATCTCCAACGTTGGATGGCGTCTTCATGTCAACTTACTATGTCTGGCAGACGAGATGTCGAGTGCAATTGGCGCATAAAATCTGTCATGATCCAAGCACTGCCACTCGCTGGTAGTAGCTCGATCAACTCGGCGATGAGCTTGATGACCGATACATGCTGGCTATGCCCCTTTCCAGACGACTGAGACGACTGACTTGAATATACCGACATGAGTTTCAGGGACTCTCGCTCGCATCGAGCGAAATGGATTGTAAAGTGGATAAGTAGCCTCAGACCGAACAGCTTGTTTTCACTTTTCCTCTCGCTGTTGGGAAGAGCATAACTCCTGGGTTGACAATAGTCTTATACTATTGCGAAACACCCAACAACGATGAAACCACTACTCTAATGCGCAAGACAGCAAGGTAAGCGGGCCTCAATACCCCGGTAGGATTTTGAATATTTTCAACTGTGCGGGCCAGCATGACAATTTTCACACAAACAGCCTTGTCGTACAGCAGATTGCGGGATAACTGATAGTAAGATATCGACACAGCCTGGATTTCCAAGCCTCGTGATGTTCCGATGCAGCTGTGCCCAACGATTTACACCATCGGGTTGGGTTGAAACGGCTGCTAGGCTTATTGGCTTCGAGGTTTTGGTGATAATCTGAGCCAATCATTTCAGCCTCATATGGTTCGCCTGCTCACACAAGTCAACTTCAGATTAACTCACCCGCCTTCAAACGTGGAACGCCTCGATAGGCATTTTAAATATGTTATGTGCTGGTACTGTAAAGAACCAATCACCCAGGTACCATACTACATGGTAGTGTCGCATCTCTGGGCTTCGTACCGAATATGGCGCCAATCATTTAGAGATGCGCCGCCGGAGAGGCAACGGGGCTCATCTTGTTTGGCTGACTATAAAATCGCCGGTGCTAATCGATTTGTGCCAAAAACGAGGCCTGGAGATTCGCTAGCCTTGGAGACCGGATTGGTCTCTGATGATTATAAGAACCTTGGTAATGCCGACGGATCCTCTCAAGCCAGAGATACTGTCGCTCACCCTTATTTTATTTGTTTCGAGACTGCGTACTGTTGATTGCTTTTGCAAACGGTTTTGGACCGTCCCCTCATCCCTCTTCTCCTGGCTTGGACCGCGCACCACCATGGAAAACATGCTCAGGATAATAGGCAGTGGTGCCTGGCACGTCGCGTGCCATGTCGCAACCATTCTACCCATGGGAACGCTTCTGGGTGCTGGGGTTGCCTTAAGGCTACCCCGGCACATTCATCTTGATGTTGTGTAAGCACACGAGCACTTGCCGTTGCGTTCGTATCTGACATTGTCCAGAATCTTGTTATTATTGACCGTATCTGGGATTACCTCTATCCTCGCACACGCATCCGCTTTCCAAGAGTATGTGTCTTGTACTGATGATTGCCATCGGAGGCTGACAGCTGTGTTTCAGAGCTCGCCTCGGCCGTGTCGCCATAGTTGTTGCTCTCGGTTGCATTATTTCTCGATCCCGCTGTCTGAATGAATCTCTAACGTTGATGGACGAGCTCGTAACCGGATTACGGGACTATGCTTTCATAATGGTGGTGGTCACATCTGTAGTGGCCATGACCATGCAGGGTGCAGCTAGAAGAAGACATCAGTCTGACGGTATTGCAGAAGAAGAGAATCTTCCATCTCCAAGTCCCAAACCGCGGAATACTCTGTGCAAACCAAGCGCAAAACGATCCTGGGATCTGGCCTCTTCCACAAGTCACCTGGATTTTCTCTCCGATAATGGATCACTGGATTTCAAGCATATGTCAGGACCTAAATCAAATCATTCGGGCCATTCGTTTAGTGAAGAGTCGGTGCTCTCACTCTCCTCTGGCCTCAAGCGTGATCCGGGATGGATTACGGACATTGTTCAATGGGCCGCTACCGCTACCCCGGCCGCATTTGGAAAAAGAGATTCGACCTCAATCGAAACCGTATCCGAGCAGGATTCAGCCTAGTGGCCAAAAACCGAAGAAGTGAATGACACTGAGATTCGGTCAAAATAGTGTTTTCGAATAAGCAAAGGTTTTGCCTGGAGCACCGTTTAAAGCAGTGGCTGTATTCTCCCAAGGACAAGAAACAGGCCTGTAATAACGTGAACAGGAGCAGGTTGCAAGTGCACACCCATCGATTCTGAGGACCCTCTATTAATATTTATCCTCTTTCTCAAGGGACCTTTTTATGCAATATTTCAGTTCGGGGGGAAAGTGAATGTCGATCTTTCGCTGCATTTGATCTGCTATCCATACCAGCCGCGGCGCATGGCTCAAGGATCCGTGGTTAGCATGAGCCGGGGTCATCTAAGGATTGCCGGTTAAGGCAATAGATGAAAGTTGTTCGACATTGATGGCAGCTCAAACTTTCTTTCAAGTAAGATGGTGTTTTCCGAGGTATGATAGAATAGGCTCTGGCGCGTGTTTTCTTTGAGTTAGAAGTACATACAGCACCTTACTTCGAAGAGGGCGACAACAGGTATCGTGGAATAGTGATCGAAGGTGGACATTAGACACTGCTCAGATTTTAGTTGAATCAATATTAGACACATGCTGCTCTTTTTAATCATGTCTTGAACAAAGGAATGTTCAAGTACAAAAGTAAAATGGTGTCTGCCAAGCCTGAGAGACAATGTCCAGGGAGCCGACGGAAAGAGCAAGTAGAAACTTATGTAAGCTCTCGGGGAGCGTAAACCACCAATGAGGCTCTACCATGACAGCATCTCCAGGAGCTCACCCGCGACACTGCGACAACCGACAACCCACTATAATCTACGATATCGTCTTCTCCCAAAAACATCATCACAAGCCAATGGCCCAAGGAGTCATTCTTCGAGTTCGCTAGCGGGCAGGGTCATGTTTGAGTCTCTGCTGTATCGATCCCTCTCAAATCGAAGCGCCGAGCCTTCTGAGCATCGCGCATCTACAGCTACAGCTACCGGCTGAGGAGCTAAGCTGTCGCGATGTATTGGCCCATTGGAACACCACGCATCCATGCTACCAGCAGCAGTCGAGCTCCAGCCTTCAAACTTTTTGTTTCCCACGATGGCCTCACGAGTCCTTCCGATTCTAGCCTCGCGCCATCACCCGGTCCTCTGAATTCCCAGCCCCGCGGCAATGGCATTGACGGTCTCGATTCTCCGCCACTACCGACACCGATAACACCAGGAATCGGACCTGTCGAGCACGATGATTACACAACAAGTCGACCTCCCCCAGCTTCAGAAAGCACCGAGACTGGAGGCATACCTATAAAAGCTCCCATACTGGCGTTACGAGTCTCTCGCTCCGGTAATTTGTTCGCCGCTATCACGACCACTTCCATCACGATATGGCAGACCAAAGTAAGCCCTGCAAGATAGCTTTGGTACAATTCCCCTCCATACTGACCGAGATAGCCGGCTGTTATTTTAGCCGTGGTTGTTCGATCGGATTACTCCCTGGAAACATATGGCAAGAATGTCGACCTCTTGCTTAGACCCGACGCTGCCATCCTTGTCATACACACCGATCAGGGCTATCTCATTACCTACTCCTTGGCCACCGATTCCGACTCTCGCGTATACAAACCCCATTTCGCAAATTACCACAACGTGCAGCGACGGCGACAGAGTCTCATCGGAGGCCTCACTGGATTACCCCCGGACCAAATCTTATGGGGCGCTGGCGAAGGAGCAGGGGTTCGCGACCTGAGTGTACGCTTTAGAATGGTTATCAAAGTTGACGCCGGTATCGAAAGTGCACTCGCTCTTGACGATGAGCTCATGGTAGCAACAAGGAAGCCTGCTGCTGTTCAATGTATCCGTTGGACCCCTGATAGCACTGGTTCTCAGACCAGGACCGAAATAATCAGCCGTATGGGATGGGTTGAGAAGAAAGCGACTATCGTCGAGATGACGCACGATCGACCGATGAACCTCTTGACATGGATCACCAGTAGTGGACGGGCGTATGCGGTTCAGCGTTATAATCACCGAGCAGAAAACAGCCAAGCCGACGATGCGGATGCGAAACGACTATTCAAAGGCCACTGTTTTCATGTTCCTCAAAGTGAACATGACCGTGCCATCACGGCTGTCATAAACGCGCGATTCTCGCTCATTGCAGTTGGTTGCAGTGATGGTACTGTGCAGGTTTACTCCGTCCGTGATTATGCTGGCAACATTCCTCATTCGCATACTCACCAAGTCCCCGTATCGACGGCTTCTTCGGGACCATTTACATGTTTAAGTTACTCCCCTGATGGTTACTGTCTGTTTGCAGGTTTCCAAAAGGGCTGGTCAACCTGGAGTATGTTTGGCAAGCTAGGAAGCCACAGCTTCGGATCTGAAGAAACCACGTCGCGCGCTAATGGAGAGGAATGGCTATCCGGAATAGCCGGAGCTACGTGGGTAGGGGGCGGTTCTGAGATTCTCATGACAGGACGCCAGCATGAAGCGGTATGGTCTCTTGAGATGGCCAAAAATGCCGTCACTGGGTGTTACAACGAAGCAAATGTTTTCCGAACGGTGCTACAGACCCCTTCGAGTGTCATGGTTTATAGAGGCTACGACGTTCCAGACCTCACCAGTATATCAGCGGAGCCTTTTCTATGGCATACAGCAAATGTCCCCGCAACATACCTCCTGAACCAATGGCCAATACGGCAAACTGTCATCTCTCCGGATGGTCGTTACGTTGCTGTGGCTGGCCGACGTGGACTTGCCCATTATAGTGTTAACAGCGGCCGTTGGAAAACGTTCACTAATGAGGCTATGGAGAACGAATTCCAAGTCAGAGGTGGCATGTGCTGGCATCAACACATCCTTGTCGCTGCGGTTGAGGCTAACAGAAGATTCGAATTGCGCCTCTATTCTCGCGAGACAGCGCTTGACCCGTCCCAGGTCCTACATACCCAGATGATCCCGGCTCCCGTGGTGCTTGTTACCACCTCTGGCGAGGATTCACTTCTCGTCTACACTTATGAAAACCTACTATATCACTTTATCTTTACACCCCATGGCGGATCTATACGGCTCATTCAAGTGGGCCAGATTGCGTTCCATGGAATTGTTAGGTCTCCAGCCCGAGTCCGAGGCTTGAGCTGGATATTGCCAGACACGCAGTTGACAGATGGCGATCCTTCTCAAGACGTAGCCGTCGCCTCAGTGATCTTTCTTGTCGATGGCAAACTTGTCCTACTGAGACCATCGCTAAATGACGAGGGACAGCTAAAGTACGATATGCGTGTCATTGCACAGAACGTAGAGTACCACGCCAGCGTCCGCGACCAGCCATTGAGAAACGCGACTCGGCAACTGGAGGATTCGTCATTGCGAAACGGGCCGCCAGCCTTGAAAGATTCTCTCTGGGTATTCGATGGGATGGAGCTCAAGGCTTGGCCTAACATCAGCGATGTGCTAGATGTGACTGGGGATAACGGTAAGGAGCCGCCAGCTCCGGTGTCTATTCCGGTCGACTTCTACCCGCTTTCTGTTCTTCTAGAAAAGGGGATTGTATTGGGAGTTGAGTCGGATCTTGTTCAGCGTCGTGATGTGAACTTTTCATATTTCCATTTCGCGATCAGAGTAAGTTTTCGTGCGTATGTGATGATGATTCAGTTGGCTGATAAGGAGTAGACACATCTTATACTTCCAGATTTGCTTCGGTTTTACCTGAGACAAAGCAGATCGGTCGAGGCCTCAAACTTGGCCCATCAGTACAAAGAACTTGAGTATTTTGCACACGGGCTTGAAATATTACTACACCGTGTATTGGATGAGGAGGTTGACACATCTCCGAAACCCGTTGATGCCGTCCTACCTCGTGTGCTATCTCTCTTATCCTCATTCAAGGAGTATCTCGATATTGTGCTACAATGCACACGCAAAACCGAGGTTCGGCAATGGAAGACGCTTTTCGCGTACCTCCCGCAGGCGCAAGAACTATTTGAAGAGTCTTTACAAAGAGGATCGCTGAAGACGGCGGGGGGCTACCTCATCATATTGCACACATTGGACGAATTAGGTTCTTCTACCGAACAGTCGGTGCGACTACTATCTCGTGCGATGCGAGAAGGCGACTGGGAATTATGCAAGGAACTTGCACGTTTCTTGGCGGCTATGGATGAGACGGGTGAAACGTTGCAAGAAGCCATGAGGATGGTAGAGGTGGTACTAAAGCAAGATTCAGGCCAGGATAGTATAGGAAGCCGGCTGCAGATTCCGTCATCTCGGGCGACAAATGGAGGAGGAAGTGGATTAACAAGCGGTGATGAGGATGGCACTTCTGAGTCAGACAGAAGATCTGGCAGCGATGGAGGTAGTGTCGCTTCAACGATCAGCGCCACCTAGACGAGAAGACGGGGGTTTGGATCCATTGTACATGTTGGGGTTATCTTTTCACAGCCATGGGAGTTTAAGAATGGGAACAATGGGGATATGGGTACTTTGGAGTGGCTTGACTGAGCCGTTTTGGAAGATTTTATTACTATCACGATCACGGCCGATGATCACTCGAAGCGGTGTTGAAGAAATAGAGAAAAAATCTAGAGATCAAGTACCTACGTACGAAAGAAAATTTCCTAAGTGAAGACCTAGGCAGCCAGTAGTAGTAATACAGCAGCTTTGCTACACAAAAAGAAGAGCCATGCTCAGTATCAGGCGGCGCAGAAATTGATAACAATATGCACAGCTGCATTCGAATAGAGGCTGCATAGGTAGGTAGGCTCCAGATAAACTTTGAACAGCAAACCCAGGAGGAAATGTTATACAAAAGACAATGCAACTGAACACCAACTTGAAGTATCCTGACATGTGCACTACAGATGGGATAAGAAACATATGAGAGTAAAGAAAATAAAACACCTTTATTTGAGAATCGTAAATTATTCGAATTGTAAAGTGGTGATGATTTCTTTGGTGTTGAGGTGAAGCTCAAGGTTATAGGAGACGTACCCCGCTAGGTCACGTTACCTGGTCGGCTGGCAGCCATCCCATTCAAGCACGACTGCAGACGAGACGCAGACGCAGACGGCTTTTGCAACCCCACCATCAAGTCCAAGTCCGACGCCCAAGCACAAGCCCAGACCAGGTCAGGGTATAACGATACGATACGAAACGAAACGAAACGATAACTACGATATAAACTACAAACCAAACAATAATATCTATCGAGCCTTGATAACCCGCGCGCATCTGTCGACAACTTCACCCAGCGACTTCACGAAGGCTGGGACATGGTCGCTCGCTCTTGAGCCGCCTCTGTCAATAGCTTCTTGCCCTCTCTCTTTTCTTATCACACGCGTGCGCGCCCAACATGATGGATGACTATGTCAGCGAGTCGGACAGCGACTACACGAGTTACTGGCGAGATTGGGTGAGTGCATTAGAGAGCTATCGAACCGCCGAGACCACGCGCTTTTGATATCGCCCTCACAATATTCGGGGATACTCGATATACTCGGTCTATCTGCGAGCGCGGGGTTACATACGGCGCGGGGTTCTTGTTTTTTTTCATCTTCAAATTTCACGGGCTGACCAGGGGTTTCTATGTGCATAGTTCATCTCATCGAGGGGCAACGAGTACTTTTGCGAGATCGATGAGGACTACCTCACGGATAGGTTCAACTTGACTGGCCTTAACACGGAAGTCCAGTACTACCAGTACGCGTTAGATCTGGTCACCGACGTCTTTGATCTCGAGTGCGATGATGAGATGCGAGAGGCCATCGAGAAGTCTGCGAGGCACCTCTACGGCCTTGTGCATGCCCGCTACATTGTTACAACAAGGGGTTTAACAAAAATGGTATGTCCATTCCTCTTATCTAGTTGAACTACCTACTAACAAGACACCAGCTGGACAAGTACAAGAAGGCCGAGTTTGGGAAGTGTCCTCGTGTCATGTGTCACTCTCATCCTCTTCTTCCCATGGGCCTCTCTGATGTGCCTAACTTGAAGCCCGTCAAACTATACTGTGCTCGTTGCGAGGATATCTACAACCCCAAGTCATCGCGCCACGCCGCCATCGACGGCGCATACTTTGGCACCTCTTTCCACAACATCCTCTTCCAGGTGTATCCCGCCCTCATCCCCACCAAGAGCGTGGACCGCTACGTCCCCCGCGTCTATGGTTTCAAGGTGCACGCCTCCGCCGCCCTGATCCGCTGGCAGAGCGCTAAGCGCGACGAGATGCGTCGTCGGCTCCGCAAGCTTGAGATTGACACTGGTTTCCGCGATGAGATGGAGGATGAGGAAGAGGATGATGAGGAAGAGCTCGAATTTGAGGGCATAGATGGACGAATGGCTGTTGTGGAAGGCCTCTAGGAAACACGGCCTTTACTGGTTGAGAAAAAGCGCGGAAGAACCAGCCGCTCGCGATAGAGGACTAGAGTCGCAGTTCACACCAGGAGCAACAACGTCTCTAGGAGGGGCGAAAGGACGGGTATGAACCCCCCCCCTGAAAGCATCCTTGCACTCTGGTACTTGGTTGGGCTTGTTTGGAAGACAGGGACCTGCGACTGGACAATCATCTGTCTCTTTGGAGGAGGGCCATTATGTTGCTTGCGCGGCTGTTGGTTCGGTTCTGGATTGGCGTTTGGCGGCAAGTCATTGAGGACTGGACTGGGCTGGGCTGGTATAAACCACGAATGAGTACGAAATAGGTATTTTTTGAATTATAGCTGTTCAATAAGAAGCGTCTTCTTTTCTTACCCTTTCTAGTAACAATTAGCTGCGAATAATACTGTGGATAGCCTGATTAAACTGCGGATCTTGAAAACCCCTGAATATTCTAATTGCGATCTAAGGATATAAGTCAATGTCCAAGTTCTTGTCACGTGTACACCAACTGAAGGCTCTTCTTATATAAATCGATCATTTCATTGTTCGTATCATGTCATGCCAAAAATCAAGCGAGATAAATATGCCCTCAGAGCCATTCGCTTCCCATTACCAACAAAAATCCAATCCGACCCAAGTCTTCGCGGGCTGGCCTTTTACCCCTTGGCCTGAAAATACCGTACATGAAACGTTTGAAGTATTACACGCATACATACTATCATGGTATCTCTTTGTTTGTTTAAAGAAACTTTGTTTATACTGAGCTGCTTCGCGGCCCCTAGACGCGGTTCTCAGCATAATGAGTGTCAGGGTACCGATTGTCAGGATAATGACTATCAGGGAAGCGGTTTTCTAGGCGATCAGAATCGTCCATCCGCTGCAGTTCCACATCCTGGAAGTTCTGGCTTGGTCGAGGCTCTTGGTCGGGACTATGACGCACATTTCGCTGTGCTACGGCGGATGTCATAGGCGGGTAAGAGGTGGCATTGGAAACGCCAACGTTACGTTGGGGAGCGTAAGTGCCCAGCTCTTCGTCTGTACCAGCGTAGGTCGGTCGTCCAACACCAGCCCAAAAAGCTCGCTCGTCGCTTCGAGGACCCCAAGCCCAGCCTGCACCAGCGCGAATAGGCAGATGGTAGAATCGGAAAGCAAAGACAGCAGCGACAAGGCCCATCAAGTAGCCGAAAAGAATATCGAAACCGTGGTGACGACGGTCGTGCCAGCGCGAACCAGCAATGAAGATGGAGCAGCCAAAGGGCACAAGGCCGAGAGCAAGAAGATAGATCGGGGGCGCAGCAGCTTGGCGACGCAGAGACTGGACCTTAGCATTCTCTTGTCCTGGATTATCGCTCGAAATCTTTGTGGATGAGTAGGATCCGTCAAAGTTACGGGCGCGTGAGGGTTCGTAAGGATCAACGACAGGACCGGTTTGAATGCGGGAGGGGAAAGCAGCATGGGCAGCAGCTCCCGCAGCGGAAGCGGCCGAGGGCATGACGAAAGGAATAGTAACGGCGAACTTGCTGGCCATGAAGAGCGAGGCGTAGATGAGGCCACCAGCGGCAGTGGAGGAGTGGCCGCTGGGATAAGAGCGGAAACCGTCATCGATCTTGTACTTGTCTTTTTGCTGGCAGATGGTGGCCGAAACGAGCTGGCCTGTCATGCTGCCCCAGCTGTAACCACCGACAATGTGATCCTTAAGGTTGTCCCAGTCGGGCTCGCAGCGGGCAAGCAGATCGGGTCGGGGTTTGCCGAAGAGGTTCTTCATGGAGCTGGTAAAGAACCATGACAAGGTGAGGGAGAGGACGAGGCCGAGGATGCCGACATGGAGTTCCCATAGCTTGCGCTGCCAGATGAGAGTCTTGGGAGTGCCCTTAGGGACAGTCGCACCGGGGACGAAGATCAAAGAGACGACGGCGACGATGACGACAGGGACGCCAATAGCGAGGACGAAGAGGAGGTAGGCTGGGACGAGTTCAGGGTCGGCGAAAGGGTAGCTATAGAGTCAATGGTCAGCATGAGGTAGCTAGAGAGGGTGAAGTAGAAGCTATTTCCTGTGACGTACGAGATATTGGGATCAACCAGAGAAAAGGGTCGCTTAGCAGGCGCAACGCGATCGAGATAACCTCCGATGCCGACAAACACGAAGCAAACGAGCCAGTCGAAGATGTAGGACAAGATGAGTCGGATGGGGAAGCGACGGCCTCGCAAACCACTTGACAACGTTCCTATACCAGCGTCGGCCATCTTGTAGTAAGAATGCATAGTCTATGGAGGAGAAGAGGGAGTGCCCAATCCGGGGGGAAGAGGTTTATTTGAGCTTTGGGGCTTGTCGTCACACGCGGACAAATCGAAAAGTAGACTTGAGAGTTTCCGTCTGTGTCTAGGGAGGGGCGTGTGTGTGGAAAAGAACCAGACCAGAGCCACCTCAGAGCCCGGCCCAACTTAGCCAAGCAAAATAGCAGCGGTTTGGTAAATTTTTGCGACAGCAAGTCTGGGGTCGGGGGTCTCTTTGGTTACTGGTCGTTCAGGATATGGATGGATATTGATAATACGGAGTACGAAGCATGAGAAGGGTTCAATCGACAGACGATCTCTCTCGCTCTCCCTCGTTGCTCGTTCTTTTCCTCTTCTCGTTGATCTCGATTTCGGTTTCCTTTATAATCGTTTGTCAAGTCAGACGAGGAGCAAACGGTTGCACTCTTCTCGGGGTTGATCTGCGAAAGTTGGGCCTTTGAACTGATGTAAGATGGGGCTGACGGATCCGACGGGGAAGCCCTCCATCATCTTTCGGTAATTGGTGGTTACGTGGACAGCGGCACTGCAGTGCACCACCTGAAGGCACAGGTACAGGTACAGGCACAGGCACAGGTATAGGTACAAGCTGGGGGCTGGGCAGGGGCAAAAAATAGGAGATTTATGCTTGACTAATTTGGGGGTTAATGCGCCGCTCAATGCGATAAACACAAGGCTTGTTTCCCGCAGAGCCTTCCTGAAACTAAACTGCAACTATTCAGGATCTTCATCTCGACGTTTGAGCATGCGCGCGCCTGTGGCCATCAAACGAGGCCAGTCGCTCATAAGTATCGGTACCCACTAGGGTGAGGCTATGACGAGCCCCCTTCCCCTGCTAAAGTAATCTGAGTGGCGTACAACGGAGCCTCATTGGGGAAATGCTCGCGTGGTCCCGCTTTAGATCCATTCCCTCAGCTGCTTTACCGTCCATCCATGCTATTTTTTACGACGGGCTGTAGGACGGGAGCCTTTTAGCATGGCTGAGCGTCTTAGTGTTTCCTCGTAGTACGGTATATCATCAAGGCTCAGGATATGACATCTCCCAAATCATCTACTAGTAGAGACTTGTGTAGCACGTGCTGCACGACATACCCCTGGAGGCGATACTCATACTCCGTAATCCGTACGAATTCCATAAAATAGGTACGGGGTGTCAAATAGAAGGCTCAGACTGTCTATCTACTAACCTAGTCATTGCGCTCGGTGTCTCAAAGTGGCCTTGATTCGAGCATGCATAGTCTTTGTCAGTTTTGCTCCGCAAATGCTGCCATGCTGCCAATCTTGCTCTAGTTCAGCACCAGACTTAGACATCCATACGCAATAGCTTATTTCTAACTCGCCGAAATATCCTAGTCACTCATTTCACTCCCTTTTTTTTTTGATCGTCCTCCTTCCTTGGAACTCATACCCCCCAGATCAGGCCTTGCCATGATCTGCACGCATCTCTTCCCGTCAAGGATATTTGAACCTTCCCAGCCAATCACAGCCCTTGGGTGAGAATTAACCTTAAATTTGCGTCCACTTAGCTTAAGTCAATGACATTTAATGTTGTTTCTGTCAACCAACAACCCAAACACAGGGTACATTTACTTGAACATTAGATGTCGCCTGCACCTCTAAACACTTTTCAATCGACAATAATTATTGCACACTACCTAGTTTTTCTTCCATCGCTACCGGCAATTACTACTATTCTAGTTCACCGAAGTAGCCGCTGGCTGTGAACAGAGACAGCGATTACGCGGCGTGTATGGCTCTGCAAGGCTGTGCAAAGAAGGATAAGTGGACCTAGCTCCCATCATCGGGCTCTATAATTCGCTGCAATTGACTAGGTACGGGCCATCCAGTCAAAAATCACTGTGAAAGATCTCTTCCTACCCCATACCTGGCAATTGACTTTCAAGCTCTAGACATACAGAGACACACACGTGGAATCTTTATTGGCTCTTCCGTAAACCAAACGGCTATTCGGCATACAACTGAGATCATAAGGAATGATTCTAGAATAAAGATAATGCATAGATAGTCTGTGTGGATATTCTCTGTCAAAGACAATGAACCCTTGACAATGCTCCGCTGGCTTTGTCTCGTCGATGAAACGGTGTAACCTAGGTGAAACGAATGGTCTTTGTCATGTCAGGGGTTACAATACCCTTGGCTGCTGCAAAACTTTGAGCCAAATTGGATGCTTACTTTGAATACGATATATAACTGGCTGTCAGTCAGTACGGCATGCATAAACTTGGCTGCTGTTAGTGTTCGCTCGTTCCTGAACTTTCTCAGATAAGGCTGAGCCAATTGTCCATATACTTGTGACCACTCATGTTGCCTTATATCAACGACCGGAGGCCTAGTCTCGAGGCTGCCTACACGTGCAACACGATATCGCATGACAGCAAACAATGAAATGGAGATCGTTCTCACGTGGCTCTTTGATTAAGGCGCCTACCACGCCCTCATCTATAATGTCACATATGGTACAATGCAGCGTCGTAATATACAATGCACTGGCGCTCAACTCTTCCACTTGGCATGTGCTTTCCCTTTCCATCAATTCATCAGACCTCTCCGTACACGCTCTTAGTTGGCCTTGTCTCGGCGTTTGCCGTTGTTTCGAGGTCGAGGCACCACAACCCACTTGTTGATGTTGTGCTTGCGACGGGTCTTGTAACCGCTCTTGGTCTGAAGAATGTATTAGTTCTGCTTTGCATGTCTCATAGGTAGGCAGTCTTACAGGAACACCCCAAGGAGAGACAGGGTGACGGTTACCCTTCGATTTACCTCTACCACCACCGTGAGGATGGTCGACTGTAAATCATGTCAGCAAATGTTCTCTTGAAAGGTACATGTATCTCTTACCCTTGTTCATGGCGACACCACGGACTGTAGGTCGAATGTTGAGCCAACGGCTTCGTCCAGCCTTACCCAACTGGCGGTAGTGGTGGTGGATATTGCTGGCAACACCAATGGTCGCACAGGCATCCTTGCTGACCCTTCGGACTTCACCACTCTGAAGACGCACCTCAACATACTTGCCAGTCATGACCCTGGTACCATCGTCCTTGGTCTCCTCGTTCTTGTTCACTACCACGGCTGAAGTTCCAGCACTACGGCAGAAAACAGCACCACGCTTGGCAGCAGATCCAACGCCAAATACTGTAGTACCGACAGGAATCATGTGCATGGGAAGGCAGTTACCGCGGAAAGCAGTCTTGGCAGCCAGAATACCGGGATCGATGATACCACCCATACTGTCGAGAAGATCCTGAGGAATACCAGCTCGGTAGCTGTGGACAACATCTCCAGATCTCAAGCCCTCAGCGGCAAGGATGTAGGTGTGACGTCCAGTAGCTTGCTCGGTAACGAAGGCAATGTGCGCACTTCGTCCTGGGTCGTACTCGATACGCTCCACGAGATGAGGTCCTGGTCGGTTACGAATGAAATCGACCGTTCTTATCCTTCTCTTGGCACCACCACCACGGTGTCGCACAGTGATTCTACCAGATACATTTCGGCCACCCTTGGCTTGACCCTTCTTGGGGAACGTCAATGGAAGGAAAGGTCGTCCCTTCCAGAGATGGTCGTTGATCGGCCGCTTGAGATGTCTCACACCGGGTGTTCGGGGCTTGTATGTCCGTAGGATGGCAGACTGGCCGGTAGGTCTCTCAGCTGTTTCCTTGGCGCCGGCAGTTGTCTCGTTCGAACGTCTGATGGTGGCATATGTTCGGGGCAGGGATCGGTTCAGCGCAAAGCGAACTGCGCTTTGCCTCGCTGCCGCGAAGTGGAGACCGGACTGAAGCATTGTCGGTCACTATTGATTCGGATATTTGATAACACTAGCAGCAGGTCTTCATCGGTATCGATTTGCGTGGTTTGTGGTTTGCGGATGATTCGATATTGGATCGAGGGGAAAAGGAGCTACTTTCGGCAAAGAGGCTCGTTCGCTGGACAGACTTCGGGAACTGACGAACAAAAAACTCCTTCCTGAATACCCAACGTATCTCAGAGCAGCACCGAGATAAGAATTGGGGAATCCAGGACCGTCGCAAACACACCGACGCTCACCAATTGTATGGTTGGTGTCGTTAGACAGCTGTGATCGAGACGTTGAAATTTCTTCGGATCATGAACAACTTTGCGCCGAAGACAGAGACAGAGACAGAAGACGTCAGTTGAGCCACATGCACCGCCACAATAGCACCAAACGCCCTCACGAAATGCCACATGGCCCGTGTTCCCTGGCAGCTTCGCGCGCGACGAGGTTGGGCCAATAACGGACAAGTCGAGAGCGGTTGGCCCGCGGTTGCCAGGGCGGCAGTCCCACTTTAGTGCCAAAAACACTGGCTTCAGCCGGATGTAGTACGTAGCTTTTCCCAGGTTGCCAGTAGCTTTTCGCGATTTGACCTGGATGCAGGCGCGTTTGGACTGATCTCATCCAACCCGCCCCTCCATACTAAATGTGATCCCGTCCACCATTGTCCAACAACTCTCTTCTCTTTTGCTGCTTGTACTTCTCTCTCTCTCTTCCGTCTCTACTATACTTGTTCGTCTATTGCCTCAAGTATAGGCTATTCATTCTTAACTCTACTCTTCTTTCGTTGTCCTGTCTGTCCTCTCTGCTCTCAGCATCCTCCTATCCACTTCTGCTGCAGCGTCCAGCCCTATCCTCGATTTTGCATCTGCACAGCACAGCATAGCACTGCACGTCTGAGCATCCAATTCCTCGCGCGTTTCTATACGTCCTCGAAAAAAGCCGAGCTATTGCATCCCCCTGCTCATCTCGATATCCAATCCTTTTCCTTCAAGTGGGACAATCACGCTTGAAAACCTGACGTACCTAGAGCAACGCGACGACCTGTCTAGCCGCGTAGGGGTACGTACCCACTTTGGTGGACCTCCACAACCCATCTTCCCTACCCGCTCGTCAAAACACTTCCATCGTCCTCACAACCACAACTGCTTTTGAACATAAACATCACCTCCGCCCGATGCTCCCCATTGCTCTTGTCCTTTCACATCTTGTTTACTTCCTTCAACAATAATCTCATTCGGGCTGGGTCACCCTCATCTAACACATTGCATCAGTCTCACGATATACCTCGAGTCACAACATTCCTTTCACGGTGTTTTGTCGCCCACTTTCCAGGCTTGACCCAAAGGTTAGTAGCCGAAGTCCTCCTCTGATTCGATTGTCTCAGCAACTCGATGCCTGTTTGTCTATTTCACGACAATCTCAGCCATCTTTTCTTTCAAGTTTTCTATTCGACGCGTCGACTAACAGATCTGTTCCAGCACTACGCCCTTGTAAATATTCCATCCATCAACAACCACTAAACATACAAGATGCCTCCGGTAAGTTGCTCAGACGCGACCAAGAGGCTTAGGTCTCTCTTGCATTCACATATTCTAACTCATCTAGCAGGCTCGGGCTACTCGTACGCGCCTCGCTGGCAACGAGAACGACGAGAACAGCGGCACGACGCGTCTTACACGAGCCCAGGCTGCCGCTCTCAAGGTCGACGAGCTCTCACTGCCTGCTAAAGCTGCCCTGCAAACGAAGAAGTCCACAATCAACGGTACCAGCGCCGCTAACACGCGGAAACGCGCTGCATTGGGCGATGTCAGCAATGTTGGAAAGGCAGGCGCCGTTGCTGGAAAGAAGAAGGGACTGGTCTCCAAGGCTGCTCAACCCACTGGTATTGAGAAGAAGACATCGCGAAGTACGAAGGGTGTGTTCGAACCTAAGTCTGCCAACACAAAAATCCAGTCTGGATCTGGTGGCAGCAAGCGACCAAAGCCCCCCACCAACGATGAACCACCAGTTAAGAAGCCGCATGTCGACGAGAATCTCCAGAAGAGAGATATCGAGGTTGAACTGCCTGTCACCACTCCAGACGAGCCCGACGTCCAGCGCAAGGATGGAGCCTTTGAGTATCCTGCTGGTGTCAACAACCTAGACACCGAGGATCTCGATGATCCTCTCATGGTTGCCGAGTATGCCAATGAGATCTTCGAGTACCTTCGCGATCTTGAGTGCAAGTCAATCCCCAACCCCCAGTACATGTCCCACCAGGACGATCTCGAGTGGAAGACACGCGGTATTTTGGTCGACTGGCTTATTGAGGTCCACACCCGCTTCCACCTCCTCCCCGAAACCCTCTTCCTTGCTGTCAACGTCATTGATCGCTTCCTGTCCGAGAAGGTCGTTCAGCTTGACCGTCTTCAGCTCGTGGGTATCACCGCCATGTTCATCGCTTCCAAGTACGAGGAGGTTCTCTCCCCTCACGTCGAAAACTTCAAGCGTATCGCCGATGATGGCTTCAGTGAAGCCGAGATTCTCAGTGCTGAGCGATTTGTCCTCAGCACTCTCAACTACGATCTCAGCTACCCCAACCCTATGAACTTCCTCCGCCGAGTCTCGAAGGCAGACAACTATGACATCCAGTCTCGTACCATCGGAAAGTACTTGATGGAGATTAGTCTCCTGGACCACCGATTTATGGCCTACCGACCCAGCCACGTTGCCGCTGGTGCCATGTATTTGGCGCGACTGATGCTTGACCGTGGGGAATGGGTATGTAAACAAACAAGAAATCATGACACAACATTCACTAACCCTTGAGTAGGATGCCACACTCGCATGGTACGCTGGTTACTCCGAGGATGAGATCGAGCCTGTTGTTCACCTCATGGTTGACTACCTCGCTCGCCCTGTCGTGCACGAGGCCTTTTTCAAGAAGTATGCTAGCAAGAAGTTCTTGAAGGGTATGTTCATTTCCTAAGCATCACACGGACCACTCGACTGACAAGTAGATATAGCTTCCATCCTCGCACGCCAATGGGCCAAGAAGAATGCTGTTCTCTTTGGCATCACCGACATTGAGCTGGCTCTTGACCAAATATCATAAGCGTCTCCAACAACCCGTAGCCTTCATGGCTTCTCTTATTCGATACCCTGAACACACAGGATACTCGGCTCGCGGTTGGATTGAATTGTACCGCCGCTTCATGACGTTAATAGATCACCAACGCCCTATTGGTCACCCTTTCGGGCCATCATGATACCACATATCTGTTGATACTGGGGCGAATGCTCAGAAAAGCACTTGTCGCCTTGGTCTGGATTCATATTTTCTCTGTTCGACATACGGGCAGCATATTCATTTTTTTTTTGCGCTTGTCTGGTTATTGCACATTTTCCGAAGCATGCTTTTCGTGTTCATACATGGCGCATGGAGTCACTGGCGAAGGAAGTTTAAGGGCTTGGTTCGGCTGGTTGGAGTTGGCTGTGCAGACGGCCTATTCACGGGGCACTGGTGGGGAGTAATGAAAGCTGTACGACAAGGGCCATGGGGTTGATGCAAGCTGAGCTTGACGTCTGGCTGTCTGACAGGGTTCTCCATGACTTACTTGAAAACAAAACGAGATCTCGATGCGGCTCTCATGCATCTCAGCTACAGTCGTGAAAGGGGCCTGTGATAGAAAATTGTACATATACCATGACCGGATTACGGAAGAGCCCAGGGAGGCAGGAATGAATTTTACATTTCACGAATAATTGGACCAATCCTGATGATGGTTGATTTAACCATAATGGTCATTGTGGATCAGCTATTCCCTGTTATCAAGCTTTAAAGTTTGGTTGTTTATATATGATGTCTTGAACGGTTGCCGTTGGAGACGGGATTGCACCTGCAACCATTACGGGCACGCACTAACTTCGGATTGTCGCGTCAGGCCCACTCAGAGACACGCTCTTTGAGGCGCATGGCATGTGTGTGTGTGACCCGCATCAGCCTCAACCGAGTAGTTTGTGGCTTGGCTTGCACTTTAGGCACTTGAGTCGCCATTCAACTGCTTCCTACACCAAGTTTCTAAGACAGCGCCATTCTGGTCGCAACTACATACTAGTTTTCTCTAGGGAATTACTCATTGCGGGATTTCTACGGCCTATTGTTTCTTCATAATCGTCATCCACTAAGCGGTACTCCGCTGACCGCAAATTGGGCATAAGAGCTTAAGAAGGAATCAAGCTTACAATCAGCCAGTGTTGCTGAAACAGCCCCTCAGTCAACATGGCACCAGTACTCCGGGCAAGACAGAGTTTGTCCAAGGATAAGTTCTCTAGTTACTTTGGCAACCTTCGGAGTCAACCCTACAATGACCCCAATAACTCGCGGGGCTCGAATCCTCACAGGTGTGTGCTTGCTCAGCTGAGTTTGCTCGGTCCTTTTACTGACATTAATACGAAAGCCTACGTTGTATTGCGTGGAATCCGCTAGGAACTTTGGTCGCGACAGGGTCATCAGAGAAGACCCTAAGAGTGTGTGAGTTAGCTACGTCTTGGAACTTGTCCCACCCCATGCTAAACTAGACGACATAGGGAACCCCGAAAAGCCTCATGTAAAGTTTTCCACGGAGCTCAAGGGCCATTCAGCGTCTGTTGAGAAAGTTGCTTTCAACCCAACCAAAGATGCAGAACTCTGCAGCGTGAGCAGCGACGGCGTGGTCAAGTTCTGGGACGTGCGGACAAAGGCTTGCTTCAATGAAGTCAAAGGACTCGGCGACGCCTTCACTCTCGTTTGGGCGCCGGACGGCAACTCGCTCATCGTTGGAAACAAGTCAGACACCATCTACGTTCTATCACCGACTCAGTCTACGCCCATTAGCACCCATCAGCAGTCAGTGCAGACTAACCAGATAGCTTTCTGCTGGAGCGGCGACAAGATCTTTGTGACTACAGCTGAGGGACGCATTCGGGTCCTGTCGTATCCAGGTTTTGAACCTGTGCTGCAGAGCAAGAATGGGGACGAGTCGAGCGAGTATGAGCTTAACGGGCATACATCTTCGTGCTTGACTGCTGACTTGCAGCCGACGGGGCGGTATCTGGCGACGGGTGGTTCGGATTCGATCATTGCGCTGTGGGATACAACAGACTGGATCTGTCAGAGGACAATTACAAGAATGGTTGGGCCTGTTAAGAGCCTCAGTATGTTCTCCTTATCCAATCTATGTTGGGCGTCTGTCTGATTACTGATTTCTAGGCTTTACATTCGATGGAAGTTTCGTTGTGGGTGGTAGTGATGAAGGTAAGAAACATCAACCTTGATCTTTACGAACTCCTGCTAACACCGCAATTCTTCTAGGATCCGGACTCGAGATATCACATGTCGAGACAGGAGAGCACGTGCATACATTCAAGACGGCGGGTGCTTGTCCTGTAGTTGCTTGGGCGCCGACGCGGTATTGCCTTGCTTACAGCGATTTGGGAATATTGCGAATTGTGGGTGTTGATGTTGACAGGAAATAAGGCAACCTCTTGACCACGCATGTTAGGCTAAGTCAAGATACCACTGGGAGGTGTAGGGAGCGGCCCGTTACATATAATCTCGCCCAACAAACAACGGATATCATTGGGTAATACAACTTGGCATTGTGCGAACCTGCGGCCAGCTAGCTTGGCTTAATGCGGGAGCATGTGAATGAATGGCTGGCCTTGAGTGTCAGACGGGGTAAATAACCACCGATCAGTGAGATGCATCAGCATTCGATACAGCCGCTTCAAAGAGAGCGGGATATGCGAGATGCGAGATGCGAGCAGGTCTGGTTAGAATTGTCAGGACTTATGTAAGAGGCCTGCCGTTGCAGGTGTTGTAATCATGGGATTTGGTGCCAGTTGTATGGTATAATGCTGCATTAGGAAATGTCGAGCGGTTGTATTCAACTTCTTGAGGCAGTGCAACGTGTGTGTATGGTGTCTGTCAGCTAAAATGCTACTATGTTAGCTCACTCAAACTGACACCTCTAGCGAAAGCACCGATCCGAACAATTGAGTACAACATATGAAATACCCATCACAATTTTATCATTAATGTTATCAGTATAGGTAGTCAAAACAAACATGCAAGTCGGGAGTCCACAGTTTGTTTGTTATGGCCTCTTGTGCTGCGGCCAAGCGGTGTTTTGATGAGGGTATACATAGGTTTGATAACAGCAACTGTTTTTATATATGATCGTAACAACATAGCCCAGAAACACGACTGAAATGCAGTGTTATTGATGTTTACTTGTGAATGTAATCAAGGACGCATCGACAAGCTCAAGTCAACTCGTCACAGGTCCTACCTAGACGACGGGCAAGTGATAAAAGTGGTTAACCTAGACAGACATATTATAACAACTGCGTGTAGTTGACGTGTATCATTCCCTAGCTCAGGATCTTATCTTTCAAATCCGAGTACGAGGACTATATAGTTGGTTGTTATCCTCAACATCATTATCGTCAAGGTTCATTACACCGTTGATTAAAGTCGGCCGCCCAGCGACATCGATGGATGCCGCTAGAGCTCGGAACGAAGCGAAGCGTGTGGCTGTGTTAACCTAAATGATGTGATACAAGCTACCATGGAATCCATGAATTGATGATGTAGACCTCAAATACACGACGACTGATAAAAGACTCTAGCAATATAAGTATCACAGTAAAGATGCCACTCTGACTTAGTCACGAAACCACCTTCTAGAGAGAGAGTAATCTCAACAGACAAACTACCAGGCAGCTTTGCGGAGACAGGATCTGAAGGATCTAGGTTAGGCCCAGAATATCCATGTATGTATTAATAATGCTCCTCTCCTCCTCCACAAAGACCCCCATCCCTGCAGGTACTGTAACTTGGTTGTCATTGTAGGGCTGCTGAAGCCGCCACAAACGTTCAATCTACCGGTACGGGCACCCACTGAGCCCAGTGACCAGTGGCCAGTGGCCAGTGAGGTGAGGTGGAGGAGGAGAGGCCATTAGAGGCCAGGCAGCCAGCTGCATCGCGGCAAGCACACCCGCGGACTCCCGTCAGAGGTCAGAGGTCAGAGGTCAGAGGCTCTAGACTTTCCATCGATTCCCCACTTGAACTCCCTACCTAAGTTGGCTTGGGGCCCTCCGTCTTTAACTCCGTACTAGACGGTTGGTGAGCCTGCTGAATCTCATCTCTTCATGCTCCGCATCGCCGTCCTTGCTTCGGCTTAACTCCCAACTTGATCCCTCGTGGACCCTTCTCCCTGACGTACATACTCCCCGTCCTTTTCATATAATCATCCGATTTCCCTCCCGGCAGTTGCGGGACCCTCATCGTGCACGACCGGCGACACCCCGTGGAGCACCCTTATCCCCGCGGACCTTATCAAAGCATCATTTCGCGATCCGACCCCTCCACCATCGACAACGATATCGACTTACAAACCATACACAGACTCATCCATGTCAGATTCACCAGAGAACGGCCCAGCCGGTGGCCAAAAACGCCCCCGGAGCGACGACGCCGAAGGAGACGATGTCGCGCCCCAACAAGAAATCCCCGACAATGCGAGTGTTCCCAAACCAAAACGATTGGCATGCATGATCTGCCGAAAGCGCAAGCTCAAGTGCGATGGAGTCCGACCTAGCTGCAGTACCTGTTCTCGCCTTGGTCACACTTGCGCCTACGATGAGCAGCGGAGGAAGAGCGGTCCCAAACGTGGTTATGTCAAGGCCCTCGAGGAGCGACTAAGTGAGCCTCTTCCCCGACCTGCTACCAGCTGTTTTGTTTGCTGACGTATCGCGCCTCTACAGAACAAGTTGAAACCTTGTTAAAGACACAGGAACCTCCTCAAAATATCCCCAAGAACCTCAATGTCGCCGTTCCTGGTCCGCCTCAGACAACATCGCCGGCAAATTTAAATATTACAAATGCGCCCATAGATCTAACGGGCGACCACAATATGGAACAGCACTGGAATTTCACCGACAAATCGCCGCAGCAAGGCACCATGGACAACTTCAACTTTAATGCTAGTTTGGATATGGGTATGAACAACGTCGGTGGTACTTTCACATGGGAAATGATTGGCTTGGGCCTCGAGGAACCTCTGCCGCCTCAGGAGACCATCGATGAGCTTCACCAGATCTATTTCGAAAAGGTTCACCCGTCTCTCCCAATGATCCACAAATACCGTTACCTTGCCGCCATGAATCTGTAAGTTAGCCCATTACACCAATGGAAAGTTAAAGTGGCTGACTCTGTTTCTGCAGCGCTCCGAATCAACGGCCACCCGTTTGCCTGCGGTATGCCATGTGGACCCTTGCATGTACCATCACAGACAAGTATGCAGATCTGAAAGATCTCTTTTATCGGAGAGCGCGTAAGTATGTCGAGGCGGACTACATTAAGGGCTATGGAGAGCATATGATTTCTATTGCTCACTGCCAAACACACACTCTTTTGGCGTCATACGAGATGAAAATGATGTACTTTCCTCGAGCTTGGATCAACACAGGCTCTGCCATTCGTCTTGCTCAGATGTATGTATCACTTACCCCGCGCGTTCTCGTTTCATACTGACCATCGAAGGACTGGGCTGCATAGACTGGACGGGACTGGTCTCGATGTAAAGCAATGTGTTGCACCCCCTAAGGACTGGACGGAACGCGAGGAGCGCCGTCGGACGTTCTGGATGGCCTTCTGTCAGGATCGTTATGCAAGCATTGGCACCGGATGGCCCATGACGATTGACGAGCGCGATATCATGACCAACCTTCCTGCCTCAGAAGAGGCCTACAATATGAGCAGACCCGAGCAGACGCAGTCACTTTCTGAGTGTACCAGTCCAATGGGCGCGGGCAAGTTGTCTTCTTTTGGCGGCATTGTGCTCATGGCTTGCCTTTTTGGCAGAAACTTGGTGCACTTGCACCGTCCTGATGCTGATGATCTCGATCACGACCTCAATGGGCCATTCTGGAAGCGACATCGCCAAATGGACAACATCCTCCTCAACACCTCTCTCTGCCTCCCACCCCAACTCAAACTCCCAACTGGCCTATCGAATCCCAACATCGTCTTTACAAATATGAGCATTCATACCTCGACCATTTGTCTTCACCAAGCTGCCATTTTCAAGGCGGAAAAGAACAAATTACCTGCGTCGGTCAGCGCTGAAAGCAAAGTGCGATGTATCACAGCTGCCAATGAGATTGCTAGCATCATGAGAATGATTTCTCATATGGATCTCTCTACAGTAAGTACAAGTGACTACTCTTAATTTATGGTGGAAAACTAATTGGCTGTTAGGTGAACCCCTTCATCTCTTTCTGTCTATACGTATCTGCGCGAGTATTTGTGCAGTATCTCAAGAGCCGACCAGACGACAGCCAAACCGCCGACTCACTTCGATTCCTACTATCAGCAATGAATGCGTTGAAGCGCCGCAACCCATTGACTGAATCATTCCTTGTTCAGCTCGATGTCGACTTGGAAGCCCTGGCGTTGAGAATCCCTAAGCTCAAGACAGCCTTTCCACGCAACAGTGATAGCGTATGTCAACATTACTCCGGATACAAGTTATATACTAACATAGTGTAGCCTAACATCATGGGAGTACCCAGAGGTGCTAAGTGTGATAATCCCGAAGGAATGCAGGGAATAACAGCCTATCGCAATGAATGCAACTTTATGAAGGCCCCTGGAGACGATGGCAACCCGACGGGTGCCCCAGATATTGTTGAACCCGACAACGACGCACCGAACATGACGACTTCGGGCGACGGAGGCTTTGGAACGCAGGCTTGGATGACATCGGAACAACAATTACCGATTCTTACACCCAGTTCCGGAGCGACGTTCGAGAAGACTGGATCGGGAAGCCGAACCATGTCAGGCTTTGGAGATATGACAGGGGAAAGCCAGGATACTTCGGGATCGCCAGATGGGATGCAATCGAACCGGCCGACACCTAACTCGAGCACAGGCGGATCTGACCAGCGGACTCACTTGGCACCTGGGCAGATGAACGGGTCAGGACCCAACTCCTTCAATGCTAGCCCAATGTCGCCGAACCAAACATTGATGAACCCAGGTGTACTCGACGGGAGCACACAAGGGTTCTTCGCAGACCCATCTGGATTCACTATGCCAACAGGCCTAGACCAGAATGGTGGGTTTACAATACCAGACGGGTTGCCAGACGGGTGGGCAGATATCCACGGACAAACAGGAGTACCACAAGTGGGCGAGGGCGTTTTAAGGGCATTGATGAACATGGGACCTATGGATGCGATGGATTTGGGCACATGGGAGACAAGGGACAGTTGAAATGGAGTGGCATTGGAGTTTGGGGCAGATCATTCTTGCGAGCCAAGAGGTTAATAACAAGGGCCGGCCGAAGTTCAATAATGGCTACGAACTATGAAAGAGAAGGAGGGAAACAGCCATCACAAATCAGAATGGCATCGAAGGCGTTTATAAGGCGCGAACATGTTGACTATCTTGTACGATATGGGTGGGTTTGGAGTCTCTCCAAGGGCAGGCATGCCGTTGGTGCTTGGATAAGCAACTTTTGAAGGATACCCGGGCCGTAATGACAATGAAACGCCACTATTCATACTCGAGTCAGCTGTATGAGGAGGAACACTGCTGTGTTATCGACTGAGTACAAGAAGCCATGGTGATGTCCATCCGGGTTCAGAAGGCGATTCTGCTGGGCTGGATATCAATTAATTAAGAGCCACGCCCGGTTAGCTCAATCGGTAGAGCGTGAGACTCTTACGAGTACGCGATCTCAAGGTTGCGGGTTCGACCCCCGCATCGGGCTGTTCCTATAATACGATTGCGAGCGATTTGCGAGGCTTTCTTTTTTTCTATTTTTGAAGGGTTTTCTTCTTGATATCCTCTTAGTGAAGTGGAGGTTTACTAGTCAAGTGGGTACGTACAGAGCCGGACCGTTGGCTCGTGCGGAAGTGGTGGGGTCGTTTTCCTCTTGCCGTTTCTCCATGACGTGCGGCAGGTGCGGCTCAAATCAACGACATGCCCCTCCTTCTAGAGGCAAACGCCTTAAAGCAGCAACGTAAAAGTAAAAAAAGTACGTTAGAAAGAACCCTGGTTGCGATTACCGCTTGATTTGTTAGTACGGTAGTTTTATTACGTCGTCCATACTCTGACAACACCGAGAACAGACCCACTATCTCATGGCAGCTCCGCTGACCCCGCCTCCGGGCTCCGTCTCCGGCCCCGGAGCATCGGCGGTACACGCAACGCCGGGCATGCCACCGCAGTACCGTGTTGCGCTCGGTCTTGGCCTAGACGGATACGTAACTCCTGATGTTGAAGAGGTGTATCGGCTGCATGCTGTGCAAAATGGCGCTGCTATTGCGACACCGACGACTACCGGCCAGTTTGGTATACTTGCGCCGACGGCGGTGCCGGTGCCTGTCGTGGGATCGCAGCCAATTGAGGGAGTTTTTAATGAGCAGAATCAAGGATATGAACAGCAAGTTGAAATATCGCATGGGCAGTTGAGTAGTAAGATTGTGGTTGATCCGCCGGATCTCGAGGCATGGAGGGATAAGTTGTTTAATGTGGATGAGACGATTGTGCTTACACATGAACAGTAATCCACCTACTCTTTAAATATTCTGACATGGATTCCTCTAACATCCTCACAGATTCGAGACGTATTTTCCACACGTAGATAACGTCTACTCCCACCGCTCAACCCAGCGGTACAAGCGCAAGCCCTTTATCTCACACTACTGGGACTGTCGGATGAAGGGCCGTCCCCCAGGAACACCCAAGTCCGATGACCCCAACAAGAAGAAACGCAAGCGTAACGCTCGTCAGCGCGATCTGTGCGATGTGAAAATCAAGATCACAGAGTACTTTCCTGGCGCGCAGTTAGAGCTCGAGAACAGTGTGGATGTGGTCGACCAACGTCTGTGGACGATACAAAGAGTCAATGGAAATGGGGGTAATGGGAAGGGTGATGGTGTAGCTGGACCGCATAAGCATACACTTGAGAGGAGCGATGAGATTAAGAAGAATAGCGTGCAGCGGTATTTGGCGCAGCAGAGGGATGTGAAAAAGGCAAAGGTAAGTTTACATGCTCATGATTATATGACATGACTACTTGACGAGAAATTTCTGATACGTATAGAAGCCTCCTATTCGGAAAGCTACAGGCGCTGCTCTTGTCACGGTTAAGAAGCACGCAAAAGAGAACGATTTAAAGCTCTATGCAGCATGCTTTTGGTATATATCTCCCAGAGAACTCTTACACTGAGACATGCTAATATTTTTGTAGTCCCTTTTCTCAGCGAGTATGGATAGCTCTAGAAGCAAAAGGCATGGCCTACCAATACTGCGAGACAGATCCTTTCCGTCGTCCATCACAGCTCCTTGAAGTGAATCCTCGCGGTTGTGTGCCTGTTATAAAACATGGAGACTGGGCATGTTCTGAAAGTGGCGTAATATTGGAATACGTGAGTATTCCTGCGTTATGGTGTTGAGTTGTAAGACTGATTTGGGATATAGCTTGAGGATTTAGGACAAAGATTATCGTTGTATCCTGCAGATCCACGGTTAAAGGCGAGTTGCCGTCTCTGGATCGATCATGTAATGACCATAACGCACCCAAAGGCCTAGCACAGACTGACTAAACTCGGTAGATTAACCATCAAATCGTCCCCGCCTTTTACGCCCTTGTTCAGAACCGAGACCCAGCTCTTCAGCATGACGCTGCAGGGAGTCTACAGAGAAGTATCGACAGTCTTGTCCAAGCTGCCGATGAACAAGTATGTATATATGAGTGGCTTACTTTCGCAATGCTTTTACTTCTCTTAGATGGTCACTGATGTCCAAAACCCCAGGGCCCCTTCTTTCTCGGCCAAACTCTCTCCCTCGTTGATGTACACCTCGCACCCTTTGCTCTACGCTTCTCTCGGGTCCTTTCATCTATACGTGGATGGTTACCCCCGCCTCCTGGCTCGCGGTGGGCGAGATGGCTGAACGCCTTCGAGCAAGACGAGAGTGTGAGGGCCACTACGAGCGGTCATGGTCTATATAATGATACAGTGGACACAATAGCAAGATCTAATAGGCTGAATACATAACGATCTGTAGTACATATATATACACACATGCAGTTATTGGTATCAAGACACAGGTTGAAACGGTGTGTACATCACATTAACCCGAGGCATATCCCAAATTATAAGCTCACATAAAAACAAAAAGTCCATAACGACCCTGTCGATAATTATCTTGAACAAGAATTCTTGACTTGTTCAGGCAGTCAATATATATATCATGATATGGGGTATCCATTCCGTTTCGCGTCCTTGCAAGACAGAATACAGTGCCCGTTGTGGGCTCCTAAAACAACAAAGAATTATTCATACAGTTCCAGGCACCCCTATGTAGCGCCTTCGGGGACAGAAAGGTCACTTCTGAGTGAGCCCCTTTTCCTCCTCTTAATAGCATCCCACTTCTCCTCAATTGTCACCATCTCCCCAGCAAGCCGAGCCTTGACTCTGCCTTCACCAAGCTCCTCGAGCGTCTTGGACTCGAGATAACTCTTGCCATCATACTCAACCCGACGCTGAGAATCAGGCAAGTATGCCCAGGAAAAGATGGCCCCCACAGCGGCAACGGATCCGAAAAGGAGGAAGATAAGCCCCTGGCGATTCTCGGCCTGGTATGACTGGTTTATGCCATACACCACAAGAACAGCAACCAGACTACCCAGTTTTCCAGCTGCTGCTGAGATACCGTGGCATAAACATCGGTAACAAGTTGGAAAAATCTCGGCGGGTATCATAAATGTCAAGGTGTTGGCGCCTGGGGGTACGAGGTCAGTCCTGGCCAGGTCGAGCGAAGGATCCATTGACTTACCAAAGTTGAACATGAAGTGGCAGATGGCCACAAACACCACTGTAGCTGGGGCGCCTTTTTGTTGATGAACGCCGTAGTAGACGCACCCGGTGATAACGAAGAAACCAGCCAAGACAAGAAATGATGCCGTGAGCCACTGACGTCGTGGGATGCGGTTAGCAAAGATGACGAAGCAAGCACTGCCTGCAATAGATGCAAGTGAGACAGTCAACAGGTATTGTTTTGTTTGCTCGATTAGCACGTCGTAGATAGTGTTGCAGGGGTGCGTTGCGTCGGTCGACCAAACTGGAAGCCCGTCGGTGGCCCAATTTGGTACCGTTGAATTTCCCCCGCTGAGCGACGACGTCCAACATTCGAGTTGATCATCAATCTTGGTCGGCGTAGTCGTTGCCCACATCGTCGACAAAGTACCTCTATTATCGAGGCTCATTCCATAGAACGAAACGTCCAAGAAAAACCATGTTGCCGCCGTGCCTAGAAGGTATGCCCAGTTCCCATCGCGTATGAAGTAGTTGTGAAGGTCCTCCCTCGAAAACTGAATCGGCATTGGTTGCTGTGATGTACTGGCTAGATGCATGCCATCTCCGGGCGCGTTTGTCCGATACGAAGGTGCAGTATGGTTGCCGGTAGGCGAATTAATTTGATATGTCGTCGGTGTCTGGTTTTGGTTGAATTGGCCCATTGGAAACGAATTCTGCACTGGGCCACCACCACTCATAGAGCGTCCGTTGGTACCTCCGCCAGGAAAGGCTTCGATGGCACCCCCTTGAGGGGCGCCGTAGATTCTCTGAGTGTTGACCAGAGCCATTCTCGGTTTGTTGCGGACCTCAAGACTGTAGATGCCGCAGTCGAACAGGAAGAAGCGAAAGATGATGGCGAGCAGTGCGGGAACGGCACCAGAACCGATTACGATGCGCCAAACGCCATCCAAAGCTTTTTTGCATTCCTCCTCGTGCAATCTGTCAAGGCCGCAGCGCATTCCCTGTAGATTATGGCTTCGCTCGAAGCCAAGGAGTACGAAGAGGCCAACCAACTGGGCCAGAGCCTGGCCGATGGGTTGCATCATGAAAACTGATGCCAGCATAGTAGCTCGAGACTGTGTACTGGACCATTCCGAAGTGATAACGGCGCTGAGAGGGTATTCGGCTCCAATTCCTATGTTGTTGAGTTAGAGTCCAACGCTTGTCTATTGTGGTTGAGGTTGGAGGATGCTTGGGATTCACGCACCAATGCCCATGACAAAACGCCACCAGATAAATAGACCCAAAAAAGAAAGATCATTGTAACCATGACTGCTGGTGGCTACACCGATCGTAGAAACAATAACGAGGACAAGCTCAACACCGTAGAGGCGGGTTCGGCCGTAACGATCCGCGAGGTAGCCGAATAGGATCTGGCCTACAACGGATCCGAGGAGTGTGAAGAAATTGATGAGGAGACCTGACCATTCTGGGCCATTGGGCCAATAGACAAACGCGATTGAAGCTAGAATTACATTTGTTGAGAAGAGATTATATCTGCAAATGCGTTAGAAGTTGAGCGAAGGATATGACACAACGTCGGCGGGCAGAGGCGAGTCGACGGGAATGCTCACGAGTCTGTCAAGAAACCCGAGGCGCAAACACCCCAAATGCGAAAGTTCCATGAATTGAGGTCGAGCTCGTAACGTAATTGTTGGCGATCCTATTTCCAGGAACCGTTATTAGTCCGGGAGATCTAAGTTATCAAGACAAGGGATCCCTATGATGTCGTACACCGAAGGCCAGATTTGATAGAATGACAGGCGATAGGTGCGTTTGAAACGCATTGACTTACCTGTGCATCTTGCGATGGCAAAGCAGAGCTGTCAGAGCCTAGGAAACCACGGTTCTGACGCAGCGAGTACTTGGAGAGAAGAGGCATGGCTTGCGATGGAGGCGAGCAGCGCGTCGCAAAGCTCCAGTCAAGACGGATGGCCTGAGTCTCAGGCTGGGAACTTTCGGGCGAGTAGACTCAAAAGAAGCTAGTGGCCGAACCGAGATATTGGTACTGAGATTGCGGACAAGCAATGCCCAAAAATGAACAAGAGGCGACTATATTTCTCATGGCCGTGCCTCCATTCCGTACAAGTGATATGGAATAGAAAAAGATATGCTGCTGTCAAGTTGGAGCAGGCTGCGCAGTATGGATGGTGTGGGATGCCATCGCAAAACTGTGTGGCAGTTGGACAAGGACTGTGCGCCAAGCACACGCCGCAGTCGCAGTGATAGTTCCTTTTAAGCTGACGGACCCTTGGCTAAAAAGTAGCCAGCCTTGGCTTCACTTGGCAGAGTCCTTCGAAGATTACCTAGGTACCCTTGCAGGACCAACTTACGCGGGCTCGGAATAAGAAATGAGCCTTGGCGAAGCGAACAAAACGGCTCCCAAGAAAACGGATCTGATGGATTAGCAGCGGTAACAGAAACCCAATTCCCTGGAGCAGAATGAAGGCTGAGAAACAAAATTGGACTGAATTGCTCCAGGCGTTTGTTAGGGGACCCTTGTCAGTCAGACAGACTTGGTAACCCCTGGGGGTAGAGAATTGCCCGGCTTGCAAAGGGATGACACTGAAGAGGGGCTCATCTAGTAGGTCTGGAACAATTGTGGCTTATAGACTTGCAGAGAGTTAACCGTTTAAGAGGATGAGAGAAAGTCTTAGCATTATGACAAGGGCACGTGGTGTTGAAGCTTGGTTGACAGGACGTGGGGGGGAGGATGGGAAAATGAGAAGATGGGAAGAAGGTTTGCTTTACATAAGCATCGAGAGTTGACGCCGAGGAAGGAGCAAGTCAATAGTCTGCGATTGTAATTCGTATTTCCATATTTCCATAGAGAATTGATACCATAACTAGTGCACTCTAGCAGATGCCAACCTGAGTCGAGGTAACCCAAATCCAATCCCCTGGTTCCAAACCTGACACGGGGAACCGATCGACGTTGCTACTCTACTAACCTACCTGCATGTAGGTACTCCGTAGGTAGTTTATATCCGTTATCTTGGGTACCAAAAACGATCTATGCGAGACCTAGGTACCTTACCTTACCCCAGATTTGACATTTGACTGCTACTTAGATAGGCAGGTACCATATGATGAGTTCTATCCATCTCGAACAGTATCAAGGAACCTAGGCATGGAAGGCACCCTGAGTCTTGAGCCCAACAAAAACCCTACTGTATAAAACCGAATCAAGAGTCTTGTGCTGAAGCTGTTTCTCCAACTTACACCACCAGAGGGTAGGCTCTTAATGACGCGCGGTCTGATCCTACGATCCTACTAGACATCCTACTAGACATGCATTCCCTTTTTTTCCCTTCCTGCTTTTCTCAATTATCATCGAAACACAAACTCCCCGCGTTCTTGGTTTATGAAAGGGAAGATATAGCTTCACCAATGACAGCCATCACATTGGCCAGGGTCATTTGAAGGCTCCAGATTCACCAGTACGTATCTCTGCCTATTGAAGCATCGGAAGTGGGTATTGTAACACAACAGCTAACTTAGCTCCACGGCCCTGCCCGAATAGACATGGGTTTCTGTAGAATCCTTACTCTTTTTGTCACGAATGAGCCTCCAAGACATCGAGTAACAACCAGACTTGGCGACATCCCCTGGTCATAAACATGCGATAGGTTTCGCGATCAACAAGACGTTGGCTACCCAAACAGTCGGAGTTGTCAACCGAAGCTTGGCCTGCCTGATTATGTATCCAAGAAGCGACCTTACTCGGTTCCTGAGCAAAAGCAAAAAAAACGAAGACCAAGACCAAGACCCCCCCCCACGAACATTGAAAGAGCCCCACGGGATCAGATGGCAGCCCATCAGAGCGTCGCTTGAACCCCCGTGCGTGATGCTCCCGTTGTTAGTGGACCACCAATCGAAGACAAGCTTCTGCCCATGTGGCGTCGACCCTTGGCTCTCGGTTGTCGATTGCTCAACGACCTATGGTTCTCCCCGTGCTTGGAGACAACGACCTCTGTCGATGCGCTTCTCTTTGCTGGCAACAACTGGCCCTCCAGCGGCTTTGCGACGGGCAGCGTGCAGCGTGCCTGTCTATGTGTGGCTAGCCTTGTCATCTTGGCTAGGGTGCCGACTGACGCGGAACCGGGACCAAACGTCTGTATCGGGTCAGAGCAAGGCCGACGTGCCCCTCGTTGACCGTGGAAATCGACCGCGTCTGTCTGCCTTTCAACAATTTTGCGATGGATGATGCTAGCCCGCAGCTGCTCTACGGACATACGAAAGACGCTCTTACTTGGTTATCTGGACTTCTAGGATTTCGTCTTGAACTCCGGGCTCTTGAATTTTAACTTCTGGTCTCGTCTGGTTCTGTTGTTCTGCCAGTGTGCACTACAACTGCTTCGGTGCCCATTCCGCGCTCTCGTTGTATGTGTGTGAGCTCCAACTTTACAGTACC
The DNA here is from genome assembly GCA_014822085.1 of Fusarium stilboides. Classification (NCBI taxonomy): domain Eukaryota; kingdom Fungi; phylum Ascomycota; class Sordariomycetes; order Hypocreales; family Nectriaceae; genus Fusarium; species Fusarium stilboides. The sequence continues at coordinate 158,735 of JAASAY010000226.1, forward strand.
TCGTCTGAAGTTAGGGACCATCAGCACTGGTGCCCGCGCACACCTTTTGTACTGGAACCTTGAGTCTAGCTATCTGCTGCCGTGTCAGAGGGGCAGGTGAATGCACCAGCAGTACCCGAGCTACCCATGCCAATCTAGTGCTTGAGTCTGAGTTTACGCGGTGCCTCCACGTTATATCGCCGCCCTGCTGTTGAGACTCTGCCTTTGCGCCCGTCGAGGCATTGACGATATCCGAGCCTGAACAACCAAGAGCTTGCCGAGACGTTATTCTCCTGTTAACATAAGCTTCCACACAATCGACTTGACCGTTGCTCGGAGCTCAGGCCAAGGTTTGACAACGCTTTTAGGGTTGGTGAAAGGGATCTTCAAGACAGCGCCGGCAGAGACCACTCGCACCTCCTGTGCCGTTGTGACCGTGTCATGACATGTCCCCACCGCTCGGTCAGTCAGATCGCCCTCGACTGCTACCAGCGACAGCATGTCGTCCTCGGGCTCATCTTTTACTTCATCGTCGCTCGGTCGCCCGCCAACCTACGGACGAACATACGTCAGTCCAGTTGATTCGACCTGGACTCCGACCTCCGGTATATCGACCATTTCTGCTCCGACTACCGAGGGGTCGGGAACTGGAACCTCGGTACTTGATCTGGGACCCCCAGGTTTTCAAGCAACAATGTGCGATTGACATCTTCGTTGGTACAATTGATGTTTCAGGTCGCTGATACTAGTGTCGCAGAATTCTCTTTCAAGACACTCCCGATGAGCGAGTCGTTTACCTGGGGCCATGGGAAGTGGTAGGTTCTGAACAGCGCCGTGTGCTTTGGCAAGGTAGCTATCAGAACGAGCTGCTTGAACACTACTGTGCGTGGATGCCTTCGATGCTGTCCAGATGCAATGTCAGCTAACTCAATCCGCTCCAAGTGCCCTCAGATACCCCTTCTGACATATATCCTCATACACTTCACTCGCGCCATCGCCCATACTACGACCCATCCGACATGGAACGATATCTTACGTTTCAGGAACCTCACCGAATTCGATACACGACTGACGAAGGAATTTGTATACATGACCAGTATGTCAAGATCAGATATGAGTTCACGACTGTCGAAAGCTCCATCCAGTTTCAGGGGGATTTGCGCAGGAAGGACCTGGTCGACTTTTACGATGTTGATGTCGTCTGGACCAATGTCCATGGTCGCACAGATGGTTTCGGCAAAGTAAAGGGCATAGGCGCGATTCAGAGGCTCAAGTTGTGGAGGGATCGCTATACGACCTTCCACTCTCTGAGCGTGTGGGCGAACAAGACGGATGGCCAGTACCGAGAATACGACATTCACTGTTTCGACGGTGAACTTCGTGGACGGGATGATCGCGCAAAGCAGCTTCGGCTCAATGCATCTGGGCGGAGGCACAATTCAGGCGACGATCATCATTCACACCGACGCTTCTCGCTGCCGCATCGTATGCGATCTCGAACCAGAACAAGTGATTCTTCAGAGCCAAGATCAGTGCAGCATCCGACTATTGACATACGATATCTGGCGATCCAGTTTACTGAGCGTCAAGGTAATGAAAATTTCACAGAGGCTCTGATTGAGTCTCTAAAACCTGTCTCACGACAAGTCAGCTAACAGTCAGACCAGCATACCGACGCTTCATCGAGACATGGCTTTATTGCCACAGTTCGGACCGTGAATTCAATGGCATCCCATTTCCGCCGAACCACTTTGAATTACCCTCGCCGCAGATTTTGCCGGGACATTCTCCCGATTTACCGGTCTCTGGGTGGCAGAACCATACATTAGATTCGGTGCCAGAACCCACGGACGCGGCCGAAGCTACGCCTTGAAGAGCCAAATCCGAGTCAGATGCTATATCATATCAGCAGTAACCAGTTGCACCACCTACCCGAACCACATGCTCATGCTGCAGTGCGTGTTTTCTTTGGTGGGGTGACAGCCGTTACAGGGTTTGACAGAAGCGACAGCTCATACCCTTGAGTTCTTTACCTGTCAGATGTCGGCGAACAGATAGTTATCGGTAGCCGCCCGTGGGGGATTGGCTGGCATATGGACTTAGACATTAACAGGCTGTATACCACATGTCGCTATCCGTGGGCAGATTACGAGGGGTTACTCGGGGCCCCCACACCGACTGTCAACGCCCCGCGGTACCTAGATCAGACCATGGAGCTGTGTCGTCATTGAGATGCGCAACCCGCCATGGCGGGAGGAGGGTCATAAAAGTCAAGCTCCCTTTTGCCTTGCGCCGCTGCTATCAACTCAACACCAACCCATTGACTTCGCACAAGTCGTTATATCGGCCATGAAGGTCATCCTCGCCATCAACGCTGGCTCCAGCTCGGTCAAGATCTCAGTTTATACCGCAGAGAAGAATGCCCAACCTCATCAAATCGCAGAAGCACAGGTCGGCGGTTTAACTGCCCCACCAGCGACGCTCACATATACACGTCGCGACGAGAAGGTGGTCAAGGCCAAAGAGGTTGCCGGGAGCGTCAAAAACCAGGAGGACGCCTTCGACTTACTCCTCAAGACGTTCATTGATGACAGTGAACTGCAAGAGATTTCGTCAAAGGAGGACATCGCCATCGCCAGCCACCGCATCGTCCATGGTGGTGACTATGACCGATCTCAGATCATCACTCAAGATACCTATCACCATCTTGAAGAGCTCAGCGACTTGGCACCGCTTCACAACGGTGTCGCGTTGAGTATCGTCGACACATGCATCAGCGCGCTGCCTGGCACCGTCAATGTTGCTTGCTTCGACTCGCAATTCCACACAACCCTACCTCCACACATCTATACCTATCCCATTGACCCAAAGATTGCAAAGAGCAACCGTTTGCGCAAGTACGGGTTTCACGGCATCAGTTATGCCTTTATTACTCGAGCTGTCGGCCAGTACCTTGGCAAGGATGCCAAAAGCTTAAACATCATCGCTCTGCATCTTGGTAGCGGTGCGAGCGCATGCGCCATCAAGGGCGGCAAGAGTTGGGATACGAGTATGGGGCTGACGCCTTTGGCGGGCCTTCCAGGTGCGACTCGAAGTGGCAGTGTTGACCCCAGGTAAGATGCCCAATCCCTCAGATACCCAGAGTCCAGAACCCAGGCCCCACCGGATGAAGCGGAACACTGCTCTCATCAGATCATCCATGAGATCCCGGACCGAGGGGAGGGTGGGATAAGGGTCCCCTTTCTAAATTAAGGTTCTTGCATGCTGACCCTGGCCAACCTTACAGTCTCGTCTTCCACTATGCCTCCGATGTGGGGAAGCTGTCCCCTGCATCCACCAAGCATCTTCACATCTCACGGGCTGAGGAGATTCTCAATAAGGAGAGTGGTTGGAAGTCAATGACCGGCACGACCAACTTTGGTGTTGTTGCCGATTCAAATGACCCTACCCACCGCCTAGCCTTTGATATCTTTGTTGACCGCGTTGCCGGCTTTATCGGCTCTTACTTCGTCTCTCTGGAGGGCCGCGTTGATGCTCTAGTCTTTGCTGGTGGCATTGGAGAGCACTGCGCTAAGCTCAGAGCTGCCGTTGTCGGCCGAGTGGCCTGTTTAGGCTTCGCCATTGACGATGCTAGTAACCAGGAGCCTATCAAGGACGTGGTTCAAGAACTCGGCAAACGCGATGCTGCACAACGGGTGCTGGTTTGCCAGACGGATGAGCAGCTGGAAATGGCCACGCTATGTGCTGAAAAGGACGACCTCTGGTGATAATAGACCCCGTCTGACGTGGGGATGATGCGATATGATGATGATTGGGGTAGTAATGATAACGGAAGATAGACAACTGGACATATAAACAAAACATTAGAACACTATTTACAGTAAATGACGTGAACTCGAAACAACTGTGTTTTGGAGGAGCATCAGATAGTGTTTAGGTGAGGGGAAAGCACTAAGCGAGCAGATGGGGTTCCTGACGGTCAGTTCATTCACCGCCAAGAGCATATCATGCAAATAAACATGCTATGGAGTGGGCTTGAGTCTTGGTTAATAGCAATTGTTGCAGTGAGTTGTCTAGACTTGAATCGGGTTTAAAAAGACTGAAGATGGCTTACGGACGGAGCAAGTCTGGGTACGTACCGGAGTTGTCGTTTGACTGCTGGCATTCTTCCCATACACCGTAGAACCAACAGATAAGATAAATTGAGCTACAGTATGTTACAAAACCTTCTTACAGAAAACAAACCAATCGGTTCACAAGTCACAGATGGCAAATTTGTTTTGAAGAAATCAAAGTGGTATCAATTGTGCACAACTCAAGTGCCCCATCTAACTCTGTGGGCACCAACGATGGCACCTCTTCAACAACTCGTAAAGCAACTATACATGAACAAACTATGCTACCGTCTTATCAGAGCGGCAACAGGAGAGGCGACAAGTGTGTACTCTGTCGCTGTCTCATCAATTCCTTCTGCGCCCCGGCCCCTGAGATGCCCGAAACGGCTCTCAAATGGAGGCAAACCCCCCGTCTTATATTTGAACAAAAGTTGGAAACATCAAATCGTGAAACCCCCCGCCAACGCCATGCGTTTTTCTGCCCTTGAGTTTGCAGCTCCAGTAGGGCGCGTCCTGTCGTCGTTTATCTAAACCGTGTGTGCTGTTTGGGTGAACCATTCGTGAAGCCATTTCGTGTACTTGCAACACCGTCCATATCCCAGTAACCTTTTGTGAAAATATCAATCCCAAGAAACACCATAAGAAAACGCCTAGTGATCCGGGTTGCTCCTCGTGTATTCATACAACGCCGTGATTGGAAGAAATCAATGAGAAAAAGAAATGCACCCTCATATCTGTATCAAGACAAGTCATAAAAGCGAAGATTTTTGCGCCATAAAGATGAGGTTGACAAGTGGGGAGTTGTGCTGGGTAGGAATTTGGCGAATGATTAAAATTATCAATAGAATAATGCCAGAAGTGGAGGGGCGAGCGAAAAGTCGGGGGTAAGAAACCCGACAATCAAACACCAGAGGCTTCTTGACAGGCGACCGCCATGGCCAGGGCATCCAAGCCACTAGGGGTCCTGCCAGCGACAGGGCGGTTGAGGATAGGGAGGTTGCGGGCTCCCATATCCCAAGATCCACTGCTGACACTGGGTGAGGCCAGCGGGGGTGTGGGAAGGGGATAGGGATCAGCGTCGCGTCGGCTTCTGGACGAGGATGTGCGGCTCGCGGAAGGGCGTCCGGATGTAGAGTTGCGACGAGCATCAGCTAGCGATGTCCTGTGACTGCGCTGGCTACCGGAAGACCGGCTCTTGTCCTTGAAGTGGGTTTCGAGGTGCTGCTTCATGTTGTCGGCACGAGTGAACTTCTTTTGGCAACCAGCAAAGGTGCATTGAACAGCCTTCTCGGCGGTGTGGATCTTTGAGTGCCGCGAGGCATGGCCTGAAGTGGTAAAAGTCTTTTCACAGCCATGTGTGTCGCGATACCGGCAGGGGTATCGCTTTCCGGGGCGCTCGGGCATGGGCGAAGATCGGGGCTGGCTGACCATCTCAGCGTCGTAAGAAGCTGAACGGTTGCTGTCGGCGTAGCCAGCGTGCTTGGCGTCGAGGCTGTAGTCCTGAGGAATTGTGTACATAACCTGTTGTCGCGGATAATAATCAACGTTTGGCGTCAAAGGAGACGCAGGGTCGCCGCTCATTTGAGAATCGTAAGAGTCAGAGCGCAGAAGCTCGGGAGTATTGGGAGAAGAGCCATTGCTGCTAGGGGTTGGGTAGGCCTGTGAGAAAGCGTAGCTAGAGTGGAAGCTCGGAGGAGGTCGTTGTTGTTGTTGTTGAGGTTGTTGTGATGCGCTCTCGTCGTTGAGTAATGAAACTCGTCGACCAGCGGCGTTGATGGCATGCATTGTCATTGTAGCAGCTGTGGCAAGCTAGCTGATACTGATTATGAGAAGACTGAGAAGACGCGATAGGGCGCGACTGTAGATCGGAGGACTGGCGGATATAACAATGTGCCTGAATGCGGTGGCAGCGCGGACAGTAGTGGAGTCAACCGGCAGCGAAGCGGAGCTAAGTAGCGGGATGGCTAACCACGGTGCTTGTCTAGACTCGAAAGACCGTGAGAAATGGTTGATAGCTCAGAATGCCTCCGCTTTTAAGAACACGGGACCGATGGGATTCTCGTGGTTAGTTGCGTGTACCTGAAAGGCGACAGGGGAGTTCGGCCGCTTTATTGGCTTTGCGTAGGTATAGAGGACGCGAGGGATGAAGCGGTGACGGTTCTGCAGATGTTGGTGCAGAGAAGAATTAGACAAGCGTCTGATGTCGAGATCATGTAGGAGTATACACGCGACTGTTGGTGGTCTTAGGTAGTAGACTGGTGGTGGTTGACTGTTGTTGTGTTTATGTGAGTAGGTTGCCGAGGAATCCAGAGACAGCCAAAGCGAGGGAGCAACAATCGATTGTTACAGAGAAAGACGAAAGAGGCAATCTGATATACAACAACAGATATAAATAAATGTCCAATGGTGATTTGTTTGAGTATGTACAAACAAAACAGCAAGTACTCAAGATGTATGGTGTAGAGTGAGAAGTCAGGGAGACGTCAAGCAGAGCGAGGCTGGAAAAGTGAGGGACTGATGGATGGCTGGAGCTTAAGTTTATAAGTAACCCGTTGGGATCGCAGAAGGAAAACAACGGGAACAGATCAAGGGGAGTGTACACGCACTCCTCAGGGCTCCTTTGGGGCCCCAGTGACTACAGACAGTGGAGTGGAGCAAAAGAAGGGAAGGGAAGGGATAGAATTGGGTGGGAATCAAGCATGGGATTTTTTGCGCAACCCCATCGATCGATGGGATCGAGAAAAAAAGTCGAGTCTGAGTTGAGCCCAGCACCAGAGTTACGATGTAAGGACGTAACTTGGTCTTGGGTATGGGTAATGGGTGCATGAGCCACGGACATGGGGTCCGGACGCAGTGGCGTGCGTCCTATTTTTTCTCCTCACTCGTTTTCTCTCAGTTTTTTGCTGTCTTTTGCGCTCAGAAATTAATTTAATCGGTATTGGCTGGGGCGTGTGGCAAGTAAACTGTGGCACCCTGGCCTCTTAGAAACCCTGGGACTAGCCCGGGCTGGTATGGGAAACTCTCCAAAGTAAGCACCTGCCCTGAGAGTCATCAGCAAGCTCCCGCTCCCCCTCACCACTTGGCTCGGCGACCAGGCAAGTGCGACCGCTGAGAGGCGGTTGTGGCCGGAGCTGCTCCTGCTCACTAACAGGTGGTAGTGTGCCCTGTAGCGAGCTGCTAGCAGGTGCAAACCCACCTCAGTGGGCAGTGGGACCCGACACACGCAGTCGGTGGTGTGGGGTCAGCTTGCCAGGGACAAAGGGGCGTTTTTGGCCTCGCGAGGAGCTGCAACCGACAGGGACCCCTCCTCTTCGTGGAGCTCCTGCCAGGATTGAGGATAACCGCCAAGGAACAACAAGCAAGAGACAGCCAAGGGCTTGATTTTTGACCTTCACCTAGCGCAAGCCATTGCCTATGCCTGGAACGCTATTCCCTAAATGGCCCTCGCTCAAAGAATCTCTTTACTTCACCTCCGGCCTGGTAATGTCGATCACTCGCTTCGCTACCCTAACAACTGGATACGGATACCTACCCTACCTATTCTTGTCTTGAAGCTCGTCCTCACTCACCTTGCTTCAGTTAATTTCAGCCCGCGAGTTCCTTACGGGGCATCGCACCCTCCCGCTCGCTACCACCCAACGCGGCCGCAAATCTTGCTGACCCTGACTGGGCCGGCATCCCCTCGGTCTGATCATGCGGGAACAAGCTTTGCTCAACCAGCAATGCTCTGAACCTAGTGTTCTACCTAGTTACAGTGAAGTTACAGTTGCAGCACATCAACATCCACCTCAGTCAGGCCAGGCCAGGCCCATTTGCGAGCAAGCCAGTGCCCATAGATTTTGCACTCGGACGAGAACCTCTCACTCGGCCGCATTAAGGCTGTCGCGGCGCGACGCCTTTCTTTTCTTCTATCACGACAGCAACAACGGCTTATCGAGTACGTACCGAGTTTCACAGCCCAGCTGATGACTTTACCTACTGCACCTCTTCCACGGAACGGCAGTCCGGAGCCTGGACCCTGATTTCCCAACTGTAATCTCGATCCCCAGGCTCTTAAGGCGTCACCATGACGGATGGCCGGGTCAGAAAGGCTAGTGAGCTAGTACCTGGGACCCCGAGACACCGTACATCTTCAAATCGCACCATGGTGACGTCAAGTACACAGCAGCAAAGTCGTTAGCTAGAGGTCCAGACTGCCAGAGATACGCTATGGCAACTGTCCAATCTTCAGCCAACCGAACGACTCGAAGCTGAGGTACCAGCGACCCCTAACTGTTATTAGAACTATGTATAACGGTCACACCAAAGCAAGACCTAACAAAGTACGATAGAAACTCTCTTCTACCGCTCATGCAGGGCTCAATCCCGTCGCTTCCAAGGATATTGGCCGTATTGGTAGGACCCTGCAAATCCCCTTTTTGTGACCCCAGGGTTTTCCATGTTCACGCTCAACACCAAAGGGGGATCACTAAGAGAGGGGGGCACTATATCGTGAATCACCGCGGGAGCCGATAACCCGTCCATCAACCTGCGTTTTAATGAGATCCAGATGATGGTAGTTTCGCAATCATGCCCTGGCGGTTAACCTTTTCCCCGCTCTTCCTCAAGCTCGCTTACTCCCAAACACCAACACCATCGCCGTTGCGCCTCTGCTACCTATGTAACATACGAGAGGGGCTTACAAGGCATTGAGCGAAGAGCGCCGTCATGGTGACAGCGCCCCCGACTGCACTGTCGAGGTTGAAGAGCGTCCACTCCCAAACAAACGTCAAAGAAGCTTCAGGGCTCGCAGTGGAGTCAACTCTGTCTGTGCCTTACTAACCACCTTAGCTCTGGGGAACGTGCCCCGTCAAGGCCCACTGGGGCTCGCTCTTGTCTCAATCCAAGGCCCGTTGCTGGTTGCGGGCGCCGAATAGAGCGATGGGGTAGACACAAACACCCCTAACGCTGCTTTCGAATAAGTTTCTGTCCGACTTTGCAAGCAAGCAAAGTGGAGGCAGCGGGGGGCGGACGACACTCCCCTTGACGCTAACGCTCCCAGGGTCGTCCTCAAGGGTCCTCATCAAGGCCGGGAGGAGAAAACTCCCTCGTCCAATAATCGGAAAGGATCGAGAAAATGGCGATCAAGGGAGTCGGATTGTGGATTTGCTGTGGAGACATGGTCAATGCCAACATTCGCATTGCTTATGGTCTGTACCAGCCGCAACACGGCCACTTCTCAATGGAGTTGAGCTGTTTGACCACGAGCAGTTTACAGCAGCCATGACGAAGAATTTTCATTTTTTATTTTTATTTTTTATTTTTTGGCGACCAAAGTAATTGACTATTTGTCCTAGAGAAACCAATACGAAGATTACCACTGTCGTGCTATGACTATCATCAAAAGACTCAAGCAAGGCCGACAAACACCTTTTGACATAACAGCTGACTGAATTTATGTGTTGGCCATCAGAATGGCGTGCCTCAAACGTCTTGTCAAACGTTTCTTGATACTCTGATAGCCAATCAGCAAAATCCGGACCCCCTCCGGAAGTCAGTGTAGGAAGTCTATCTTATCGTTTCTACTCCGTACTCTTTTGTTTGTTTCGGCGCGGAGTATACTACATACCCCTGGTCCCGAAGGCGAAGGGTGTCGCAATGCAGTTGTCGAACCCTGTCTATTGCCTGTTGAAGACTCGACTTCCCACTCAGCTCAGGTGGTTTCTCCCCATCACATCAATATGGGGATGTTAAAGGCGTAATTTCGTCCAATGGCAGCCAACAATGCTCATTAATAACCTGATGAATGAGAAGGTTGCTACCCATCGTCCGTTCACGCTGAATGGCCTATCCTTACTTTGGGCCTAACCCTGATACGCCTAGCGCCCTAGCTCTTGGTTCTGCGCACCCCTCTCGTCACAGCAAATTGACTTCCACTTTGCAGCTGTGCCAGTTCAGGGTTGTCATGGTGGACGAGGTTGCGGCTGCAGATCTTGGTCCAATCCAAAATACCATGTTCCCAAAGCCCATCGCAATACTACCTCGATCTGAAAAGCAGACTTGACAACCCTTCGGTCGTTTTGCTCCGGATTGCCAACCATATTCTACGGAGTTCTTCCTGAACCCTGAAGAACAGGAACTTTCAGGGTCCCTCCACCATTTGTTGCCGAGACGACTCCTTGGATCGTGGCTGTCAAACTCACATAGCTTGTTGACGTCATTCAATCTCATACACGATACGGACGAGCCCTTCTGTCTAAAGCTAGGAGCAGCAGCATGGAATTGTTGAACATTCTCCGTGCTTTGTAGTGACCGGAGGGCCCGACAGGACTCTGTCGCAGTTGGCCATTTTGATGAACTACAGCCTACTGTCTTGGTCCCTTGCGCCGAAGCAAAACTTTTCTTCCTCAAATGCGACAGGGAATTAAGGTCGGGCTAGAGAAGGCACCGTCAATCTGTACAATAATGATCTGTCGCTTTTTGAGCAACAAGCCCCCTGTGCATGTTATTTCTTTCAACAACAAACCCATATGACGCAAAAGGCCGACCAGGCCATGAGATCTTGGCCAAGCAGACAGACACGCTTACAATGGTAAGACGCTTCTGCAGTAAAGACTTGGTCGCGGAGTGGCCAGAAAGGGCGACGATGCGAAACCAGGCTTCATGTTGGCTAACCGCAAGAAATATCGCGGTGTGCAGACCGCTGGCTCGGCTGAGCATTGAGTTGGATGCACTGTTTCAAACCATAGTGGAAATAATCTTGTTTGTCGTACTGCACGACCACAACAACGTTTCGAAATTCGACCACTGCGCTTGTAGTCAGGTTGATGGAGTTCGAAGAATTTCCAGAAGATTGGGTAGGCGCGCCAGCTCTGGTCGATCTAAAGGCCAGGCTACCAGGGAAGAAAAAAATACGCAGATGACCGAAAGTCAAGAGTGTGCCAGGCAAGTTCCTTGGACACTGAATGAATCCCCCAGCCAGGGTCCTGTTTCCCTGGTCAGCGGGGGGCATAGTGAATGGCGGCAGCGGGAGGCGCATCGGCTTCCACTGAGTGCGATCGAAGCATCGAAAGGGATCGAGTCAACGACGCTCAGTTCAGATCTCAGGTCGGGAGGGGATCGGTTCCTTTTGGGCTTCTTTGGCGCTGCCCTGTATGGAGTGCGCTTGGTCGGATGCCCTGGCAGGCCAGCCTCATCGGTCCCGTCCGCGTGGCTCTCGAGGGTCCCGCCCGCCGCCTGAGCGACTGAGGGGCTTTGAGACCAAATATCAAGGGTATCGGTAGGGGGCACGGGGGCGAGAAGAACATGCCGCCGGAGAAGAGGACCCGGAGAGAACAAGGGGCCCATCTAACCTAAGGGACCCCGGCGATCATTCTTGTTAAACCAAGCAAAGCCCGCACACATGGCAAGCAGGGACCAAGTCGTCAAGACCAGGACAGGATGACTGGTGGAGAGAAGGGGCTTTAGGGGACCTCGCCTGCGACGCCGCTGAACCATGATGCGATACCGTATCCTCTCTCGCTTCATTCGACCCCTCCTATTCGGGACGTCTGGCACGGCTCCGTCCAATCATACCACCGAGTCGAGAGCACCCCTCTTCCTTTAGGGATAGATTGTCAGGCACAAGCGGCAACCACCCGTACGCCAAACCAGTCGCCCGGAGCCTGGCGGCGTGGCGGCGTGGCGGCGTGGCCAGCAGCAATAGGAGCATGCCCGGCCAAAACGGGGGTTCTGCTTGGTTGTTGGCGATCGTTTCAACATCTCTAGTGAAGCATTATCGAGACTTGTTGGAATCAATCAGGAGAGACGCTTCGTTGCCAGATTTCTTATTGCTTGGATCATGCAAGTGCACCGAATTATCACCGCTTTTCTGTGCAGTATTAACCTCGATTCGACTTCGACCACTTGTGTCTGATGCCACGCGTCATTGATCTTGCTTCCTCCCCTGGTATTACCGGGGCATGGGCTTGTCAAATGTCGCTCCTCTCATTGTGGTGTTGTTTAACCTATTAGTCTCAATGACTCTTTAACCTCTATGCTAGGACACCATATACTGGTATCCATTCATTTCGAGGCGCTACGATTGCGTTTTTTCTTTTTTCTCATACCTGACTCAGCCCTTTTTTTTTTCGAGCTTTCTAGTTCATCTTGCTTGTATAAACTATTGGACTGGTTGGAAGGTGAGTGATACATTGTTCGTCGTCCTGGTGTTGCTCTGGTGCTTTGCTGTTTGCTTACCGTAACAGGTTAGCCCCGGGCCATACTAACAGCCTGCTCGATATTGGAAGACCTGAGTGATACAACCACGTCATAGCGACTTATACCTGCCGACTATCTACCTCCTCTATTCATAACCTAACCTATAGGTTGGTATTGGTCCATCTTGGCTAGTCACACCTACCACAGTAATCGTGTCTATCGTTTGGGACAAAGTTGGGGACTTCAAAAATACAAGTCCCATGATGCAGATGGAAATGTTGGGGTGCGCATTACGATGGTCTTCAGTCCTCTACGAACTATGGACGGCGTTATAGTCCTGCTGTCCAGTTGAGCCCTAGCGCCTGGATGCTAGGGTTCTTCACCTCGTGGCCTGGCAATCCAGTTGGGTTGGTGTATGAAGCGGCAGAGGTATTCGACGAATCACGTCCTCGCTGCCTAGAATGCCCTTCCAACGTATGAATATGTGGCAGTGCAAGTATATGCAAGAATGTACAACTCGTGGAGTACCAAGACAGCATTCTCACATCTCGATACACTGAAACAGGTGTTTCTGGCGGTGAGAGGGCATCCTTGCTCAGACAAAAACAGGGTTCTGCTATGCGTGCTACAGCATAATCCGGCGGATTGGAGTTGAGTCCAGCTACCCTGTAATTGAAGGTCTACTTACTGCTATGTGTAGAACCAAGCCGTCTCAACGCCAACGACGCACCGTCTCAACGTCTCGGAACCTAGGGACATGACCCTAGTGCGACTGGGAAATACAAAGGGCCTCTTGTGATGGCTAAGCATAAAATCCTTTCAAGACAAAGGGACCAATATCCTGCAGCCATGTTCTGTCTGACAGGTCACGTTGGTGGTGAAGTCGACGATCATTGCCGATCGATCGAGATTTGTGATTTATATTGTTCCCTTGGCTTTCCCGGGCATGACTGGATTTTGGAACCAAACACCCCGGTGCGGCACCAGCCAAGGTATTCTATTCTATTTCAGGGTACGTACTGGCTGATCCAGCATTGCTACAGTAAGGTATAGTTCGTTGTTGCGTCTATCCAAAGCCGGTTTTTGCAACATTACGGTTTCGTGTCTGATCACATTCCGAGCCGAGTTTTACATGCATTAAAAACTGCAATCAGAATTTGAGCTGTTCTAAGTCAAGCTAAGCAGCCAAGTTACTTTCCCATCCTTCTCCGCTCTTTGGAGATCGCAGATCCTCTCTCCCTGAAACGCCTTGTTCGCCGGACACCCGCCTCATTCATATTTTATACTTGTTGTTATCGCCTAACACGTCTGTATCGCACCGTGATACGTGCGAGCTCAGCACAGGGCCAGTTCCTCGAATCATATGATAGGTCGGCGAAATACATCATCGGCGATCATGATGATGATGATGCGAAAGTCAGGTTTCCCATGCTGATCCTGCACTTTCCCATGTTGATCCCAGCTTTACACAATACGATACTTGTGAATGATGGTGAAAATCAATCATTTCGATGATGAAGGAGGGCCCATCTTGGTAGCCCCTGTGTCGACTCGTTTGGCTGCCGGAAGCTCCGGTACTCTGAATCCGCTGCCACTCGAAGATCCTCCGACTCCAGTGAAGGTACCGCCCTTGAACCATCGGTCCTCTTCGGCCTTGCGCTTCTTGCTCAGCTCTGCCTGCATCTTGGGATCAACCAGCTCCAGACCTTGAACAGGGGTAAATGCCAGTGATGACGCTGTGCCTGTTGCTGATCCGACTGTGCTGCCAACGCCAGAGGCCCGCAGCCCGCGTCCCCGTAGATCAATGTTGGATGATTGACCGAAGCCACCGATAGACGAGGCAGCGCCGCCCACGGTGCTGTTCCCACCCCAGCCCTTGTTCTTGGCACTGAGCTTTGCGCGTGTGCGCTGGTCGACCTGGATGCCGCGAATGCGACCATCGTTGGACTGTCCGATCATGCCCATGCCAACAGTCGACTCGCCAGTGCCATAACCAACCTCCCTTTCCTCCTTGCCGAATGCCATGCGGTTCTGTGCCTTGCGGAGGTCAGTCATGGCGAGCGCTTCCTTGGCCTTACGAGCACGTCGTCCACCTCGCTTGCGAGATGGCTTGTCGTCTGGCACAGGGAGCGCGCGCTGTCCCTTGTTCGGTGGTGGCTCTGTCAGCTTCTCCAGACGCTCAAGACACGCTGACTTGAGTTCCTCTCCTGTGGATCCGTCTGGACTTGAGTGTATGCGATCAACTCGGGCAGCTAGAACTAGCTTAGCCGAAACAATTCGCATGGCTTGCTTCTTCAGGTCATTGGGAATGCCCCTGATCATTTCTGAATTGTAGAGATAGCCCTGCTGCCGAACACCGATATTCGTAGCCAGACCTGCCTGCTTCTTCTTGGAGCCCCAAGAGGCAATGTTACAAGCGGGCGTCTTTGATAGGCCGGTAAGTCCACCTGCTGCGTTGAGAAGTTGAGCAGCTGTAAGAGAACCGATGAGAGTTGTCAAGTTGGGCGCAAAGATGTTCATGCGCGACTGGACGTATTCCGTCAAAGTCTGCTTAGCCTTGTTGAGGGCGATAACCATCTCACACCCTTTGACAACGCGTTGTAGCTCCTCTGGGGTCATATCGTGGCCCTTTGATGTCGTCGCCTCTACCGTCACAATCATGAGTGAGGGTCCATCGAGAACCGACTTGAGGGTTATGCCTAGAGGATTGTCGGTAGAAGTCTGCAGGGCCTTGATGGTCTCTGAGTCCAGCGGACCGTTTCCGACGATGGCGACGACCTTGGCATACTCGAGTGGTGTTGTGACTAGACGCTCGAGCTCGGGAAATCGTGTCGAGTAGTGATCGCGGATGAATTTGTGGACCAGAGCCACCTCGCCGTCGATCTGGGTTGAGAGGCTATTCGACTGCGTCAAGAGATGGTATTCGGGATGATCTTCGATGTTTCCGAGGTTGGTATTCTGTGTCGCGGCTTGCGATCGGTAGTGTGCGATTTTCTGTATTGTTCGAGGTAACACGTCAGGGCTGTCCGTCAAAAGAACTGATGTAAACGAATCGTCCATCAAGACGCGACCGTTGAAGCGGTTGGGGGTAATGCTACTAACCTCGAGAACTGGTTCCAGTGTTTGCATCAGACTGGCGACGCTTCGTACGTCTTTGACTCCTCCGAGCTGCATCTTCTCGACCTTAACTTTTGTCGCTTCGGAGTCGTCTCTGTCGTTGAGATCATCGTCAGAGTCCTCCTCGTCCTTGGCCTCAGCGTCGCCGTCGACATCCATGGCGTTAACGTCGCGATCGTCATTTGTCTCATCCTCCTTAACGAGGCCATCGTTCTGCTCCTCCTCGGCCTCGTCGTCTGAGCTTCCGAAATCATTGAGCAGATCGTCTGCGACTGTCGACATGATGGCGGCGTGCGAGAAAGAGAAAGAGAAAGAGAAAATGATGATATAGATGAATCAAAGCGATTGTCGCGAATCAAGTCGTGGAGTAGGCATCGACTTAACTAAATATTTGCCTTGGCCAGGCTGCGAGGCTAATGAGCGCCACAAACCGAAAGTGGGCCTTCCACACAGAAAGATAGCGTTTGATTGGATAGCCACACCCTGAATTTTTGAGCCTTGCTCTTGTCCTGTCGCGTCGCTGTTGACTTTCAACTTCATCCATCACCTTCATACCTTCTTCTTCCTCCCAATTTTGCCCCTCATCGACGGTATTGGCTCCATCATACTAATCTCCTGAGAATCGCGCGTCTCACACGATGGAGTCATCAAGGGGACCCCCGAGGGTCAAGAACAAGGCGGCCGCGCCCGTTCAAATCAGCGCCGAGCAGCTGCTTCGAGAAGCCGTTGATCGGCAAGAAGTTGGAGTTCAGGCACCTACTCAACGATTTGCTGATCTGGAAGAGCTTCACGAGTTTCAAGGAAGAAAGCGAAAGGAGTTTGAGGATTATGTGCGACGCAATCGACTCAACCTCAACAACTGGATGCGATATGCGCAATGGGAGCTCGAACAGAAGGAATTTGCACGCGCGCGATCTATCTTTGAGCGCGCTCTTGACGCTCATCCTAATAACATTCAACTATGGATTCGATACATCGAGGCCGAGATGAAGTCGAGGAACATCAACCATGCGCGAAACCTCCTCGATCGTGCCGTGGCACGCCTCCCGCGAGTAGACAAGCTTTGGTACAAGTATGTCTACATGGAGGAGATGCTGGGCAATGTTCCTGGAACACGACAAGTCTTTGATCGCTGGATGCAGTGGCAGCCGGACGAGGCTGCATGGAGCTCGTACATCAAACTAGAGAAACGATACGGCGAATTCGACCGAGCACGAGAGATCTTCCGGACCTTTACTATGATTCATCCCGAGCCTCGGAATTGGATCAAGTGGGCCAAGTTCGAGGAAGAGTTTGGTACCAGCGATCAGGTGCGGGAAGTCTTTGGAGAAGCAGTGGAGGCACTAGGCGACGAGTTTGTCGATGAGAAGCTGTTCATCGCCTATGCTCGGTTTGAGGCTAAGTTGAAGGAGTATGAGCGCGCTCGTGCGATATACAAGTATGCCCTTGACCGCTTGCCGCGATCTAGGTCGATGATCCTGCACAAGGCCTACACAACATTTGAGAAGCAATTTGGCGACAGGGACGGATTGGAGAATGTTGTGCTGTCCAAACGGAGAGTATACTACGAAGAGCTTATCAAGGAGAACCCAAAGAACTACGATGCTTGGTTCGACTACGCAAAACTGGAGGAGACTTCCCGAGACTCTGATCGGATCCGAGATATATACGAAAGGGCTGTCGCTCAAGTCCCACCAACACAGGAAAAGCGACACTGGAGACGGTACATCTATCTATGGATTTTCTACGCCATATGGGAAGAGATGGAAGGGCAGGATGTTGAGCGGACACGGCAGATTTACAACACATGTCTGGGGCTGATTCCGCACAAGAAATTCACATTTGCCAAGATTTGGCTCCTAGCGGCGCAGTTCGAGATCCGACAGGGCGAGCTGACTGCGGCACGGAAACTCCTTGGTCGAGGCATTGGCATGTGCCCAAAGGACAAGATTTTCAATGGCTACGTTGACCTAGAGCGCAAATTGTTTGAGTTCGTGCGATGCCGTACTCTATATGAGAAGCATATCGAGTACAACCCAGCCAATTGCCAGACATGGATCAAGTTTGCAGAACTCGAACGTGGCCTGGATGATTTAGACCGCACACGTGCCATCTTTGAGCTTGCTGTTCAGCAACAGCAGCTCGACATGCCTGAACTGCTATGGAAGGCATACATCGACTTTGAGGAGGAAGAGGGCGAGTATGAGCGTACACGAGACCTTTACGAGCGTCTCCTGGATAAGACAGACCACGTCAAGGTCTGGATCAGCTACGCACACTTTGAGATCAACATCCCCGAAGACGAGGAGGAAGAGGGTGACGAGGAGCAACCAGTCAGCGAAGAGGCCAAGGCGCGGGCACGCAAGGTATTCAAGCGTGCGCATAAGAGTATGCGAGACCGAGATCTCAAGGAAGAATGTGTATCACTTCTCAACGCCTGGCTCTCGTTCGAGCGCACTCACGGCTCTGCAGAGGACGTGGAGGTGGTGCAAAAGCAGATGCCGCGCAAGACGAAGCGGCGGAGAAAGCTCGAGGACGACACTTGGGAGGAGTATACCGATTATGTTTTCCCTGCCGACGACAAACAGGCGGCCAACCTGTCCAACCTCTTGTCCATGGCGCAGAACTGGAAGCAACAGTCAGGCGGTGGTCTCGGCGCATGATACGAGCATGCGATTACTGGGTACCAAGACCAGACAGGTGTGTTTCTACTGAATGTCACACCCATAGCGCTGTTCCTTGTAGATTAATACACTATTTACCAGCTTGTGTTCTCTCTGGTATAACGACGGTCATAATATTCAATCACTCATTGGCTGCTATACGCAGAGTTGATCAAAACTTGGTTGAAAATTTCGGTATAATAAGCCAACGAAGCTCTCTCTGAGCTTACATTTACAATATGGAACTTTCTTTTTCCTTACCTCGTGCATAATCAAACACCTCGTGATTAAACAGCCATGCCATTTCTGCTGCATGGTAAGACCGGGTTGGTTCATTAACGCGAGTGCTGAGTTGTCAAATGCATGTGGATACTTGGCGTGACGTCATGACGCGATGACGTCTTGGCGCAACTCTAGAATAGAAATGGAAACGATAAAACCAAGGCCAGGGCATATCGTGGGGATACCTGAGGTACGTACCCACATGTGGTACAATGAGCGACAGGTACGGGGCAGGGGTTTAGATTGACGAGACCAGACTCGTTAGGGAGACGAAGGGATGAGGAGGATCAAGGCAATACAAGGGAGTTGATCAAAGAGTCTCGCCGCCAACAACACAAGACATTGTAACGAGATAGACGCATCGAGACCAAAAAGAAGAGCGTTTTTTTATAAGCTAGGGTCGTCATTATAGTTCATGATTCGTCAAGTTGTTCCAAGGAATTGGGCCAGATCCAACCATTCGAGAAATGTTTAGAGCCAAAGCCCCCCAAAGAACCTCATCTCCAACAACAAAAAAAAAAAGATATCAAAAAATCCACGACAAAAGAAAAAAAAAAGCCCAACCATCGATCGTATGCAAATACACAAGAGCCTCCCTCCCACATTCCGTCAAACAGGACATGGACATGTCCATGTCTTACCATGGCTACTCCCGATTTCTTGTCCCGTCTGGTCCAATCGCCGAGTCTTGATCGGCAAGCCCCCGTCTTTTCCAAAGCCGTTCTTCCCGAGCCCGGATATCCGTGTTCCCACCCACCATCATCGTGCATACCACAGCAGTGAGTGATTGCCATCGACAGATTCACTCCCATCTTGTTGGGTCAACCCGCACGTGCCGTAGCACTCCCGCTCGCTTCCCCGTTCCCCGGACCCTTCTAGACCCTGCTCCACTCATCTGGAAAACTTGATCAGCTCGTCGTTGGATGGCCTTGTGCCGGTCTGCCGGGATATGGTTTTGTTTCTGCAGGATAGGCCGCATGCGCATCGGCAGGCATGGACTTTTTCCCTGTTCCTGCAAGGATCGAGCCACTGGCTCAATATCGGCGATGGTCTAATGCAATCATCGTCGTTAGTCTTTGTCTTGAATACACGTGTGAAACGAAAGTGGGAATGATAGGGGGAAAAAGCATATGTGCTTCATCTATCTGATGCAGGGGGGGTTTTAGCAGCAAAGCAAAAAGCACACGCCACACCACGCAGCGCAGTAGGTCACATTCAACACCAGATATCTTTCTCTTTCCACTCTTTCTGCTTCTGTTTTCCGTTTTCCTTTATCATTTATCCGATAACTCCGCCGTTTGTTGTGCTCAAGATTCTCATGAGCCAAATAGTCGTCTCGTCATAATTCATGAGTTTAAATGTCGTAGTTGTTTGAGCGAGAGTGAGGATTTCGTCCAAGGCTCAGCCAGACTTTCAGTTGGGAGGTGGCAGCTGTCCACCATTGGGATACCTCCTGGCCTCGTAAGGCTCTGCTGGGAAGGTGTTGCCCCTGTAGGGACCGCCTCCATAGTCATAGTCTCGCGGGTCAAAGTATTCGTACTCGATATCCGAGTCGTACCCATCAACACGTCGAGATGAAGGTGCCCAACTGTCTGCTCTTCTCCTGCCGTCGCTCATTGACTGCTGCCGCAAGCGTCTTTGCTCTCGCTTCTCGTGGCGTCGAGCCTTGTCTTGCTTGAATTTTTTGCACTCCTGTGTCAACTCCTTGGCTTCCTTCATTTCTGATATGGCTCCCTTAATACCCATAGCGGCAATGCCGACTGATGCGGCATCTTGCATGATCGCCTTGGTCTTGAGCTTTTTGGCGTCACCCTCACTAAGTCGTCCCTCCTTGACTGCCTTGTGTCGTGCATTCCTCTTCTCCATACTAGAATAGACCTCGTGCGCTGCATGGATGGTGGCCACGGCCGCTAAGCCTGTGGTGATAACTTGCTTACCTCTCATTTTCTTGGCTCGCTTCTCATCCTCATCAGAATCCCCTAGGTCTGATGACGAAGACGAGTAATCCGAACGTCCTCCTCGTCGCCTCTCCTTGGGCTTGCTCCGGTACGACCGGTCATCATCGTAATAGTCTCGGTTGCTGCCATTTCGTCGGTCATCATACATCTCGTCCGAGTATCGGCGGGAGCGGCTGCCACCGCGGTCACTAAAATCATCTTGTTCACGGCGACGGTAATCGTCGACAGCGGCGGCGCCAGCGCCAGCTCCAATGCCGAGTTTGGCCAGTCCGTTGCGGGCCTTGTCAACAACGCTGCGGCTGCGGCTGCGTTGACGGCGTCGGTCTGGGGAAGGACTGTATGACGTGCTTCTGCCTCTTCCTCTTCCGCCGCGGCTCCTGGATCGTGAACGGTCTAGAGCCTTCTTTGCGCCAAGGGCACCTAAGCCGGCGGTTGCGAGGGCGGCAAGGCCGCTCGCTCCACCACCGCCTTGAGACTTGGATCGCGTGCGCGAACGGGAACGGCTGCGGCCTGTCTTACGGTCCTCCTCGATGTCGTTCCTAGAACCACGAATCAAGCGGTTTCCGACCAAACCACCAATGACGGACTCTGCTAGGCCTAGCTTTCCTCCCTTGTCATCAGTCGCAGTGTCGACAGCGGCGGCACCGGCAGCCGCGGTAAGAATGCGCTTGGTCTTCTCGCCCTTCCAGCCACCAGGCTCCTTGGCAACGCGGAAGGCCTCTGTGGCACCGGCGAGGAGAGAAGCCATGGCGGCCTTCTGGACCTTGTTGGCACCGCTGCCATGGCCGGCGTGGGAGCGAGATCGCTCACTGGAGGGACTACCTCCACGACGGCTTCTGGTATCATCTCCGCCGCCGCCGGTAAGAGACTTGACGGCAGCACCGAGACCTGTAGCTGCAATGGCGCTCTCAAGGAAGTTCTTGTGACCCTTCTTCTCCCGAGGGCTTTCATCCTCATCTGAGTAGTAGTCGCTGTAATAACCGTCGCGGCCATGCTGGAGAATCATGTTGGCCTTTTGGTCCTTTTTGGCCTGCTGCTTGTTGTAGAACTGAGCACCCTGGTAGGCAGCCAAGGCACCAACTCCGGCAAGAGCAGCAGTGGAAAGAGGGTTGCGCTGAACGTCGGTGCGGCCCTCCTTTGCTTCACGGCGATCATACAGCTCCTTACCAGTCGCGGCAAGGGCTGCGCCAGCGACGGCTGCAATGATCTTCTCGTTCTTGGACATACCACTCTTGGACTTGTGTTTGCGATCATCTTCCTCGTAGTAAGGGCTTTGGTGGCCTCGGCGAGAACGGCGGTCATAGTCGCGATCGCGAGGGTCGTAGCCACGGCGATATTCGATTTCCTCCTCATAGTAGTCGGGCCCAGCGGATCGGGCGCGGCGGATATCGCGGCTACTGGGAGGAGGGAATTCTCGGCGAACCTCTTCTATCGACAGGTCGCTGTCCTCGCGGGCGCGAGGGATAATCTCCCGATGGGTCTTTGAGTTAAAAGAGTCTCGGGGGTCGAGATAACGGGGATCGTCTCGGCGTTCCTCTCGCACATAACGGCGAGAGTAGTCCCGATCGTACGGGTCGTAGTTTGCCATGGAGAAGGTGTGAGTTGTTTGTTGTCGCTATATGCTGATGATGATGTATAGTCTGACGTATGCTGTATGGTTGAATATGGTTGTATACTATAGGATGTAAAGTGCAGAAAGATATTGGATGTTGCGTTAATGTAGAGTTAAGGGATTCTGGCGATGCAAGGAGGAAAAGGGAAAGAGGATGTGGCGGGGAAACAGTTCAAGAAAAGAAGCAAGAGAACCCAGCCACAGCTTAACCAAAGCAAAACAGGGTCCTTTTGGTACTGTAACCAGGGGGAAAGAAGGACGGGATGGATGGAACGGGAACAAGAAAGAGCCAAGAAAGTGGGTTGAGTCGGCAGGCGCAAAGTGTTAGTGGACGACACCGAACCTGCTTAGGTAGGTTTGTGGATGGTGGATGGATGGGCATCAATGGGATACGGAAGGCAGCAATGGAAACACTGCCTTCCCTGCTGACTCTTTAGATAATACCGGGCAATTAGGGTTTAGGCTACATTCTACAATAGAGTAGTTCAGATGTCGTGTTAGGTTCTACTATGCTGATCAGGCTGTCTGGCTAACAAGAAGTCTCGTCGCATCTTCAAGCTCTTTCTCCCTGCGTACATATCTGACGTTTCA
Organism: Fusarium stilboides; assembly: GCA_014822085.1. Lineage (NCBI taxonomy): Eukaryota > Fungi > Ascomycota > Sordariomycetes > Hypocreales > Nectriaceae > Fusarium > Fusarium stilboides. The sequence goes on from JAASAY010000226.1 coordinate 181,230, forward strand.
GCGGGGCGAAACCAACGACGTAATGAAGAGGGGTTCCTATTAACTTGGACGCACAGCGCTGACGCTATTCGACAGGGGATGCGGCCTTGCAAGGCCCACTAGCAGCTCTTGGGGCGCGCTGGGCGCTGGGCATTGGGGCAGCGGCACTCAACACCCAGCTGGGCATTCTTAGCACAGCCAGCACAGCCCAGGTTCTTCTATCTGCGCCACAACTATCGTGCATATATTTCCACTTCTAAACTCCTCCAAACGCCCGGCAACACCGAACACGATCAAATTGATTGAAACGTGACCCCCGGAAATGCATTGAGCGTTGGAGTTGCGGTAGTTGAGACTGGGGATTTGACCGAATCCGTCGGGGGCTCCGTGTCCGCGGATCCGGGTCTACCCTGTCAATTAACATCAGCCCCAGTGGGCACTGTTCAAAGTGAGGCTCTATTGACATCTTGACCTTGGTAATTGGGCCCCAGGACTTTATCTCCCTCCCCAGATCTCACTTCATGTAGTATAGATCGTCTCGAGGACCTTGGAGTGAGGCTCAAGGGCCGTTTCTCGATGGGATATCCTGTGTTACCTCGCACAAGGACACCTGCATATGTACATGTCCTCGAACTCAGTTTGCCACTTTTGATGAGTTGTTCTTTTCTAGAAACACTTGTCACTTTGTGAAACTCGGGTCAATCGTACGCTACCTAATTGAAACGGCCACGACGAGCCGGGCGGGAATTTAGACTGTCCAATCGCCTCTTCCCTTTCACACCATCCCATATTTGACATCTCCAACATGTGACGCAACAAAAGATGCCTGCTGATGAGAGTTCATGACCGTCTTAGCCACAATTTGAATGCGAATTGCACCAGCCACGCCCGTTTCGCCTAATGATGATGCCCGAAGTACATCAGATTCTTCAGCATCCATCAGCAGGGCCAGGCCCATCTTTTGCTGGCTTCAAAGTTGCTGTTGAGCAGGGCCTGACTTTATACAGATAATGACGTGCACATTACGAAAATAAGGGTTCAACCAGACGAGGTTGACTTGACAGGTCACAGGGTGCTTGTGCAATGCGGATAACCAAATATCATTCAGCCTTACTAGTTGGTCATTATGACTCGGTTCTTTGCCCAATGATATCAAGTTTACCGTATTGTGCTTCTATCTTCGTTTATATGATTTATATCAAGCTGATTTGTTCCTGATGGTAGTCATGTCAGCTCCGACATGCTGTATATGTTATGTTATGGAACCCTGTGTGCCCATTGTAGGAACTAAACCACTGGAAATTTAACATCTCGAACGGAGAGCAAGATTTTACTCTCTGTTGAAAAGGCTAGTTGCATTATAGTTCATATTCATCAATCTCAAAGCTTTTGGACTGTACATCATAATATCTGGTCCCAGTGATCAAGGTAGAAGTTGAAATTGCTGATTACACGCTAGAATATGCCAAACAAAACCTATGCAACAATTGCGTACCAACACCGCTCTAGATAAATCTCATGCAGGCGTCATAATATTACATGAAATAAACCATTAAATCCTTTTCTTTTAAATTCAAAACTCCTTATAAGAAAATGCCGTTCATTTTTTCCGGTGGACAATAACCTTGCTGTGCAAAAATCCGATAGTACAAATTATTTGTTTCGTAAATCATGCATCTCCATGACGTCGACTCTGGGTCGTTGGTTGAGAGATTTCACCCGTGTGCTGAGTCTCATCGGGCTGAACGCCATAGTCGGTGGGATCGGCCTCCTCGTCCATCTTCTCGATTTGATCATGCTCAACGAGAGCGTACTTGCTCTTCTTGCGGATACGGGCTCCGTACCAAAAGAATACAAACGGGATGAGGGCCAGCAGAGTTGCGACTCCTCCGATGAGAGAGCCTCCACCGCCTACACCGAGGGCGGTGAACATCTGTGTCGTGAAGAGGGGAGCGGCAGCGCTGCCGGCGGAACGGGCGACGGTGTTGGCTGCGATGACTGAGGCTGCGTATTGAGCGTAGGTGTCGGTGAGATAGTTGATGATGGCGACGTAGACCAGCATCAGAGCAGCGGACAGGAACGTGCCTGCAAGAGTTGGAACAATCCATGGGACGGCACTGTTGGGTATTAGCCACTGTTACATATTGATGAAATTGACAATGAGAGACTTACTTGTAGTTGGCAGACCACGCGAGCCAGAACATGGTAATAGGGAACGCAACACCTCCAACCATAGCCATGAGAAGTCGATCCTCTGGCAATAACGTTTTGCCAGCTGCATCCTTGCTTCGTCGTCGCTCGCTGTCGACAAAGATGTAAATAGCTCCCAGAACAGCACCAACAACCTGACCAAGCAGAGGCAGCTGTGAAACACCATAGTTCCAGCCCCTCATCTCCTGGAATACAATTGGGTAGATGCTGAAGAGCATGAATTGAAGAGTGAAGACGATGCAGGTGTATATAGAGCAGAGGAGGGAAATCAAGTCGAACATGAGAATCCATGGTCGTGTAAGAGCCAGCTTGTAGACGTGGCCCAGCGAGGGCCTGTCCTCTTCTCCCTCTGTAACGACATTCTCGTATCCCTTGAGTCCAGACTGTCGTGCTCGCTTCGACTTCTTTGCGAGAATAGTAGGTGTATGGGTCTCAGGGATCAAGAACATGAGGATCACTGTCAGGCCTCCGAGCCAAAGGACAGAGTACATGCCCCATCGCCAGGTCTTCTTGAGCTGGACAAACCCAGACACGACAGGTCCGAGGGATGGCCCAACCCAAGAAGCCAAGCTAAAGATTCCAGTAGCATTTCCTCGCTCGATAGGGTCCCACAGATCAACTAAAACACCAGGAGTGGTGCTCAGGGGAGCAGAGATAAAGACTCCAGCCAGGAATCTTCCAACTAGGAGTGATCCAAAGCTTGTGGGGAAAGCGCAGAGAAGGTTGAAAGCCATGTAGGCAATAAAAGTGATATAAAAGATCCATCTACGACCATAGAACTCAGAGAGAGGCGCAAAGATAAAAGGTCCTGCGCAGAAGCCGAGGAGGAACATGGTGGTTGTCAAGCTCGCAGCTACTGTTGAGACTCCAAACTCCTCAACAACAGAGTCAACACTGCCCGAGAAGATACTCGAGGCAAAGTTCCCGTTCATGGCGAGGAACACGGCAATGCAGGTGATGGTCCATCTTTTTGTGAGTGACCAGTTTCGTGGGTCCTCGAGATCTCCCTCCTTGAAGTCGACATAGCCTTCTTCGTTGAGGTAAGGAGCCTCATGTCTGTCGGTGCCAAGGTCAGGCTTGACCGTTACGGCGGATAGAGCCCTTTCCATTTGAGCGACTATCGTGTGCTTGTGCTCTTTCTGTAGATGGTTTGAAGGGAGATGGAATAGATCGTGCAGTTATGGGGAGATATGCCTGAGCTGCTGGTGATAGAGAGCGACTGCTCATAGTTATATTTATATGTCTACCCTATCTACCCCTTCTTTCCCATGTAATGATGAGATGGCTTCTTTTGCCATTGTACGTCTCCTGGTGAGGAGGTGAGGAGGTGAGCAATCTCCACAACGAAGGCCTTGGTTGAGTGAAGTTGACGTCAAGTTCTCCGGTGAGGGTATACACCTACCGCGAGCTTTGGACTCTTTTCTCCAGAGCGGCCGGAGGAAAGCTCCGGAACACATTTTCGTATACCAGGCATAATGTTCAATGCGTGTTTCACTGGCTCCTTTTTCCCCCACGGCCCGAAATTCGCATCGTGGTTATACTCGCCTCATAAGCTTTTCTACTCCCCGGACCCACAATTGGTTATATATCGAGCTGGATAACAGATGCTAACTCGATGAGTTTTACACATGAAGAGACGAGACAAGTTTATGAAGATATGAAAGCAGTATCGTGCGCTTTCACGATTGAGTTCATAATTAAATATCATTATTGTCATGTCCTGGGGAGGATGAATATCTACAACATCAAAGTCCGAGGAGGCATAGAATTGAAACCTTGTATGTAGATCTGTTAGTCAATATCCTAGACTAGCCCCACGTGGACATGACACGGCGTTCAAGGTCAATGACGAATCAGGCGGCTTATATCGAGATTTAGAGTAGAATTTTTGGAAGCTTCTTTGCAGAAGAACCGTGTGGCTAAGAAATGAAGATCCTGCATCGGCCACTTACACGGGAATAGAGTCGGATCGTTCTTTTCTCATCCTAGGTACCTTTTGTCATATCCTGATCGGAAGTTTTATTCCGGACAAACAGAAATGTCTACCATCTTCTTCAATATTCCTCTCTATCCTGGGGAAATACACAATCTTGCTCGTCTTGCCCCATCTTATTCCCAACCCAACTCAATCCCCGCAATCCGCTAAGGAGAAGAAAAAAAGAGAGCCGGTCGTCTGCCATCGGCGCTTGACGTAATTTTGAAGCACGTCTTGCTCTGACATTTCCCCTTTGGGCATCTCCTGGGGACCCCTGCTCCGGCTTTGAGTTTCCTGCAAGGCACAGTTCGTTCTTCGGTGGTTATTGATGCCCAGCCGCAGCCGGCGATCCATCGGTGTGTGGTATGGTGACCGTCAGATTCTGACGATAGCTTCACTTTTTCTGCTGTAGAAATGAGAGCATCTTCTCTTCACCCCCCCCTCCTCCCGCCCGACCACCGGCTCCGGTTCCGTTCACAGTCACCAGGCCAAAGCTGAATATCGGCATGATGCAATTTGACCGGGCCTCGAAGCCGTGAATGTGAGATTCTCTCCATTCTTCACGATGGCTTCACTCCCATCCATGGCAAGATATGGCATGTTTTCCGGCTCACCATCACGATGCTTCAATTGCGGCACGGACATGACATGACTCACCGGATCAAAACCTCCGTAGTAAGTCTCCAACACCAAATTGTCTGAGGATTTGCAGTTCAGGGATCCCACTCTAACTGGTTCCGTGACATATCCCCATGGGTTAGGTGAGTTTGTTAGCACACATTCAACAGAGGTCTAAGAGATAACCTTACATCTGCAACAGATTTACTGGTTAATGCTTCAAGTTCATCTGCGGGCCCAGTAGGCAAGTCCTCGTTCGCTCTCCTCTTGTTTGTCAAGCCCCGTTACAGAAATCATAACTGACATGAAATGATGAAACTAGTTACTGGACAATTATTCGACTTGAAAAGAGTAACTCAACAATCTTGACTCTTTTAATATCTTATGCAAGTTTCGCTGTCATTATAACTTCTGCTGGTGTTGGCAATGCTTGTCGTTTAAGTCAATATCGACCAAAACACCACCAAATAGGCTAGGAAAATCTGCAGAAAAACATGCAACAGGTAGGTTTGAAATCTATTGTGTTTAATAGCTCACTTGAACAATGCTCTCGCACATGACCGTAAATCAGGATAAACTCAGTTTCTCTAATCTCATATAAGAGGGATTAGTTCGTCATCATCGTTCTAGTCCCAAGTTACGACTTTTGGGGCTTCAAGGCCACTAATGCGACAAATAATTTTGCGAACTCAGTTTCCCTAATCCCATGCAAGATGGATTAGTTCGTCATCATCGTTCTAGTTCCCTGTTACGACTGGAGGGTGGACGAGGATCATACCTGATGAGAAAGGTTTCGCTTTCGATTTGGGGGTATTTCCTGCATTTTATACTCCCTGCTTTGTGCAAATGTTTGCCCCAGGCATCGTCTTGGTTAGACTACTTCTTATCAATTGAACTCAGTGTCGCTTTACACCGAAAGTCAGCTTCTTCTTGACTTTAGGCACCGTTTCCTTTCCAGAACACGTATCCCTCCTGGCAGAAGACTTGATTCACGGGCAGAGGGGTCTATGCCCTGCAGCTGGTCTTGCAAGCTGTTCATTTTGAATAGAGCTGGTTGAGGCAGCGTTACAGTGGCTATAACTGAAAGTAACTTTATTGATCTGAGTTACTGGGCTATTCAACCGGATATTAGAATATTATTGTTGACATTCCTGAAATCAATGTGACTCCTAGCCATTTGGTGACTCAGTCCCGAGGTCAAAGTAGATGGTTAAATCAGAACCTTGCTTGTCAAAGCTAATGGTTCATTCTACTTGTGATTCCTCACTCCCTAACGTCCAAATCGTACTCCCTGACTCAACAGACTCGCCCTCTGACATATCAGCCTCGGGCAATTGCTCTTCGGTCTCATCAAGATCCATCCAGCCAGTCATCGGAGTGCCCTCCTGGTAGTTATAATAAGTTGATTCCGTCTTTCTCAGACCTATTTTGTGCGCCTCACAATACTTCTCGATATGCTCTCTCATGAAAGGATAGTTCTGGATACTTTTGAAGTCCAGGTACGGCATCCTAGGAAACTGTTCTCCTTCGTAGAAAGGCTCTGATGCTTTGATCATCAAGCCCATTGCCGTTATAGGGGTCTTTCTATTTTTCTTGTATTTGGTGGTCGCCAAGTCTCTGGCAAAGAGAAGCATGGCAAAATTTACGGAGCCGGTAGGAAAGTAGAGCGTGTTCGATCCGAGCCACAGTATTCCATTGGGGAGAAAGTATAGCGAGCCTTGGTTTACTCGGTGAGCTGATCTATTTCACGTTATAATTATAGGTATGGTTTTACTTACCCTCGCTACTTTCTAAATAGGTGTCATTTTCACCCTCTAAATTCGCAAGACACTTGAACATGATCGGCTGGTTCTGATCACGCGTGTTCTGGTGAAATACAACTTCTTGAGTCTCCGGAGATTGAAGGTGGTTCTTGAACGAAGGCTGCCCTTGTGCATCTCTGAGCAAATGCGCTTGTTGAACAGAAGATTTGGGCACCTTAAGGCGAATGATCTTGGGATACTGCCTAACTGCGGCCGAGGATCCCGTTGCAGCGGTTGGGACAACGACAATATGAAAAATGTTTTTGTTTTTAACTTTATCGGGAATAATGATGATTTGTTCTGCTGCCAGGTGAGTACACGAACGAACTCGACAGTTGCGGGGCGTGGGTAAGATAACCTACCAATGTGCTGATGAGGCACAACGAACAAGTGATACTTTGGATCTGTCTTAGGCCCATTGGAGAATCGGAGAAAGTCCCATCCAGGCTCGTCCTTCTCAGGCGTGGACTCGAACCTGCCTTGTCCCTCGAATGGGGAGACAAAGTCGAGGTAAGGCGAGTCATTCGGCTCGATCTCGCGGTCGTATCCAGCAAAATACTCCGAGGGCTTGCCCTGGAGGTACTGATTCTCCCACTCTCGACGTTGCTCGGCCTCAATGGCCCGTCTGCGCTCTTGACGCTCCTCTCTAGATACTGTCTGGGGCTGGGGTTTAGTCTTGGTTTTAGACGCGCCTGATTTGGCACTGGTCTTGCTGACGCGTCCGGAGATGGGAGTCGGCATGATGGATATTATAGCTTATATCAAGTAATCAATTGCGTAGTTGAAGTGCTCAATCTTCATGAATATAGTGTTAGTATCGCGTGAATATGGACATACCTACCTGGTAGCTGAGGGTATAGTAGTTGTTGAGTACATGGTCATCTGCGCGTGAGTGGCTGTTCCCCACACTGAATGACGTAAGTGGTCTAGGTCGATTGTTGGTCGGCATTTCAACCCACGATGTGAATACCTAAAGTGAGAGAGTAGGGGGGAACAATGAGGTCCTGAGCGCAGAATAATACATAAGAGTTGATATTTAGAGACAAGATGACAGATGGGTAATACCCTATGTTCTTGTTGTCGGATTCAGTGTAGCATGTCGCAGCCAAGGTACTTCGTACTCTTTGCGACACTTTTTGACAAACGTATCAACTTGGAGATGAACAGCTTTGTAGAACGAACAAGCTCATATCGGGGACAGAACCAAACATTCAAATCAATAGAGAACTAGATACAAAGCCTGGTAAGTATTTGTCCATGTCATCATGGCAAACACTCATGATCCAGCAACAGTCAAGTCAACCCTACCCTAGACATGGCGGGACCATAATCAACCCCGCCAACATGATGGGCGGGCTGCCGTGTCATGACGACTTAAAAAAGATCAAGAATTGACATCAATCCAGCCGGTCCTCATGCCCCTGTCATAGAAACCCATATATATACTGGCTCATTAGTTACCATGTAGCCAGGCTACAGAGCCAGTAATTTCCAATCGAACCTACTACCAGCCATATGAGACCCTTTCATGCCCTCATGTCTCTCGCCTATATCCCGTCCTGCATTAGTGAGCCCTAATACACGCATCGTCAACCAAGTTGATACCCAGCCCAGGTTGGCAGATCTCCCTCGTACAACATCACCGATCATAAGGTAGGTAGCCAAGTAGTCAAATACACACCAAAAGACGCAGTCAACGTATCTCGACTTTTTATCTTTTTCTTTAACGCGGAAACTATTGTACAGTTTTCGAAAACTCCGTATTTAGCAAAGGTTGGAGAGAGTCCCATCTAGCATCAAATCCCTAGTGAATAAAATCAAGACCAAAACCCCTCCCCCGAAAAACCGTCCTTAAACCCCTCCCAAATGCAGTCGAGAGAAAAAAATCCGTATGCCGTAGTTTGATATCATGCATGCATGTGCTTTTCTTCATCCATGTCTTTTTCCTCCTCTCTTGCTTCGATTCGGACCCCCCCTCGATAACCCTCCTAGTTTGACCATCCTGTAAACTTCCACCTGGTGGGTATAGCTATCGTTCATGGCGACACCTGTCGCTTAGCTCTGTTGAGCTCCCTTTACAACCAGCTCAGTCGAATACCGAGTAGTCGCAAGCCGGCGCATAGAGACCCTCAGGCACGTCTTTCCAACATGTTGCGGACGCCTTCGTACTTGTCGATACGATACCCTTCTTGGAATACGCCCCCTGGAAACCAATAAATCAGGCCTTGGAGCCAACCATGTTGCCTAAATCCTCTCCTCAGCTCATCTTTGCTTCACTCAGCAGGGTATTGAAGATTTGCACCTTGTGTGCCTTGCCCTATCGCTTTTCTTCAGACCCTTAAGTAAATAAACTCCAAAAATGCAAAGCTTTTGCCGCTTTCCGATGCCCTTGTACCAGTGACATGTACAACACAAGTCATTGTCAAGCCCTTGGCGACTACTTATTATTTGGTTCAGAGCAGTAGCAAGGCTTCTTCGACGAGGCTGAAAATAACCCGTACCAGGTATAGGATCTTTGGAAATTCCGTACAATCGTTTCGCCGAGGACTGGTGAACCAAGAAGGCCGTAGTCGACACAACGCCATGACCCGCGACAGGGTTGAAGCCTATTTCGGACAATAGCTTGAAATCATAAACATTTATAAAAACCTGGGACGCGTAAAATCATATCGACCCAGACCAAGGGTACGACAGCAACTCGCTCTCACATATGCGTCATATCAGACCAGAACGAGAGATGTTGGCCCAGTATCACCATTGGAAGCGGCACCACCGTTTCTGAATAAGCGCCTTACGACTGAGCTCCCTCAGCATGAACACCGTTCGTAAGAGGCGCGGTGTTCTCGACGTGGCCATTTGTCAAAGCCTCAACCTTGGTCATCTTGGTCTCACCCTCAGGACCAACAAGAGGAACAGTTCCGGAAGGTGAAAAGTCGGGGACCTCAGCCGACAATTGGCTGGTACCATTTGGAACAACTCCATTGACGTCTTGTGGCGCGTAGTGCTGGAAAGAAGGGTCGTGAGGGTAAAGAGGAGCGCCATATGGCATAGGGGGGATGCCGTTGAATTGACCGTTGGCATAGTTGTAGGCGCGGTTCTTGAAAGTCAAATGCGCAGGGCCATCGTTCCGAGCCAATGGGTCTCGATCCTCCATGGGCACAAGGAACTTCTGCCAGCCATCCCGGCGACGGAGTCGCTCGACATCATCCTCTCCAACGACGTAGTCAACCTCAATCGAATCCTCGCAAACGGCGCGAATAAGATTCATATCAGCAGACAGATCCCGCATACGCTTGAATGCAGTGATAAAATGAAGTTGGACAAAGCCCTGGGAGTCCATGTGCTTTCGAAGGTATACATCCTTGCAAAGGTTCTCAACAGAGAAGTAGTACTCAATTTGGCTCTTGAGCATGGACACAACCATGTTGTCCCAATAGGGAGGTTGAAAGGGCACACCGGCCATAGGTGCCATAGTGTAATCGTAAGGAGCGAACTGGGTTTGCATAGCAGGCATGCGAGAGCTGCCATTGGGGAGAGACAAGCGATGGTAGTTAGCACCATTGCGGCCGCGGCCTCGCTGAGTGGGAGGCGCAAACATGCCACCGTGACTGCCCTGTCGCAGAGGGGGACTGTAACCCTGCCCACGGGCGGCGCCGGCACCTTGTCCATGGAAACCAGCTGCGGAAGCAGAGTGTTGGGATTGAGAGTTGGCATGGTGAGCACCTCGTCCGCGATAACCACCTCGGCCTCGCTCACCTCGACCTTCAGGCCGGTCTCGGGAAGTTTGAGAGGTCTCCTGCTCGGAGCACTGTTAGCATATTTATATTTCATTGAGGCAAAGCCGATTGTGTATCGGCTATCTTGGAATGATCTCACTTACCGAGGATTGGGCAGGAGAGTCCTTGACCTTATCGGAACCAGTGTTTCCTGAAGCCTTCTTCTGGCTGTTGGCAACATCGACAGATCCGCGCTTAGCCGCAGCCGGTTGCGAAGCAGCGTTGTTGGCATTGTCTTTAGGCTTGACATCGTTGGTCTTGTTTGCAAGCGCAGCGGACGCGGTCTTATCCGCGACACCGTTGGTTGTGGGACGGGTAGCGGTATCTCGGCCACCACGAGCGCCGCCGCGAGGCTTGGAGCCACGCATCTGAGGAAGCTGAGTCTCGAAGCTGACTGTAGGAACATAGTCATATGCCACCCACTTCTGTCGGGGCTTGGACGAGCTGCCATCCTCCTGGCTATCCTTGTCGGAGCGATCTGACCTCTCAGGAGTCTTCTCAGCAGTCTTCTTCTTAACATCCTCCTTGATAGTAGTGATGGCAGTCTCCGGAGTAGGCCATGCTGTAGAATCCTCAACGGACGGTGGCACCTCGCCCTTGCCGTCCTTCTCAGTTATCCGCGAGCCTCGAGGACCATTTCGCTCTGGCCGGGCAGCACTGGCTGGTTTTTGTTGGGTCTTAACACCGTTTGTGTAAGGTGTGGAAGTGGACTCCTCGGTGGTCTTGCTCAATGACTTTTCGTCATCCTTCTGGGTTGAGGTACCATTTGTTGTAGCCTCCGCAGGTGTGGGCGCAGGCTTCACAGATTTTGCCTGAGCCTCCTTTCGCTGATGCCAGATATTTACACTGGGGATAGGTGCTTCAGATAATTCGACCTTTGGGGGCTCGGGAGTAGCTTCCTGCTCCTTATCCGCCGTCTGTTCACTGGGTTGCTTCTCAGAAGCCTTGCCCTTCTTACTTCTCCTAGCCTTTCGGGAGTCCTGCTCGTCGACAGACCGGGTAGCATTGCTTGATGACCTCGGTGTCTTCTCGTTACGTCGCCATGGGCGATCTAACCGTCCAGCATCGTCATCGCGCCTCGACTCGGTTCGTCTGCTTTGTGTCGACTCGGAACGGGCATCGCTTTCGGATCCGGGAACGCTCTCAAAGTCCTGCTTCTCAGGAGCAGCCGCGTGGGGCTCGGCGCTCTCAGGAGCCTGAGAGACCTCGGCGGTGCTGACCTGCTCGGTAGTAGGTGCAGTTGTCTTTGTGTCGGCGTTGGGAGCAGCGTCAGCAGCAGGAACCTGACCGTCCTGAGCGGGAGCGACTGCATCAGTGGAGGCAGTAGTATTCGAGGCAGGGGCGGTACCCTGGCCCTTCGCAGCCTGTGCGTAGGAAAAAGTCGACTGAGCGGCCATATCGTTGGACTCGACGATAGCTGAGGGGGACATCGCAGTGTGAGCCGTGTTGCACAGGCTTACCGTTGCAAACAGGATGAAAAGAGTGAGCCTAAGGTGCCTTTTTCACCTCGGGACCACCAACGAAGGTAAAGAATGCCTCTAGGGATAAGAAAATCCCAAGATGTCTCTCAACCCCCTCCACACACTGGGAGAGGCGCAGAGCACCCGACGTGCAAGACAGTCGCTATTCGTAAACCCCCAAATGATGAGGGAGTCGGGAATCGAGGTTACTGAGCAACGAGTCGGAGGCAGGAGTAACGAGTCGGAGAATAGAGGGTGTGGAATTGGGAGTGAAGTGTTCGTTAAGCCGAGGGCTTCGAGTTTGGAGGGGAAAGGCTTGGTCGGATTGTGCGCGAACGCCGGGTAGGAATCGGCTCAAAGGTTCCAAATGGGAAGAAAAGAACGATTCTGTTTTGTCAGAAGGCGTTTGCTTTATCGAAAATGGCAGCCTGGAGAAGTAGGCGGCGAAAAAATCGAAGCAGGGAGGACAGGTAATAATAAGAAACCAGGTCGATACTTCGAGGCAGTGACTAGAATGCCTGTTCTGCCTGTGCCGCTTTGTACGTGCAGAATACACAACAGTAAGTCAGACAGGAAACTCGTCGTTGCAGGGAACCGTAAATCACAGCCAGCACCAAAATCCGAACCAGATAAACTGAACCAGAGTCGGGAGTAATGCTTCGTCACGAGGGTATCGGAAGAAAGCGCAAAACCCAAGGCGGGGGTTTTATGGATGGATAGGATGGGTGAGGTTGTAGAGAAGGAACTGCAAATACAGTCGAGGGGAGAAAAGGGAATAAACCAGGACAATGTAATCGACAACAACAATTCTGAAGAATTGATCTGCCGAGGGAGTTGTGGTTTACGAAGAGGGCACACGGGACCAAGCAATGAGAAAAAGAAGGTCGGAGGTTATTTTTTGCGTGTGTGAATAATAAATTTTTTTTCCTTGCGTTTTCCCCTCTCAGGTCTTTCTGATCAGGTCCGCAGGCGGGAGGTACCGCAAAAATGTACTGCGACTAAGTGACTGAGAAGGTACCGGTGCGCCGAGCGGGAATCCTTGGAGCTGGAGATGGTGGACGGGACGGGATGGAAGGATGGAAGGACCTAGCTGGTAGAGTTAGGTACCGGTAGGCCTTTCCCACTTGACTTTTTCACGCCAGACGCCGAAGAGCGGATACGCATGTCATATGGATGTACTTTTTTTCCTCACCATGGATTGTTTTTTTGCCTTTCTCTTTCTAGTGTGTTTTATAGACGCTTCCAGGAACCTTTTCAATACCCAACAAGGCAAGTCACGTAGCCCTGGTCCCAGTAAGAATCGTCATTGGGTGTGCCATACGGAGTAGTCATTGACTGAATCGACTGGACATGGACATGTTGCAGAACTTACAGCACCATATTCAATGGATGTTGTGCTGTAGGTCAGCGGCGGGGGGCCTGTCAAGTTACCGGCTGCACAGCGCCACCTACGGTCTCAAGCATGGAGCCCCTCCCCGGGCGCTGACTCGAGGCCTTGAGGTCGGGTCATCTTCCAGTGGGATTCAGGGCAATTCATCACTCAAGTCGGGACCCACTTCATTGGATTCGCTGGCAGGAGCCGTCATGAATTGAGTCCGAAACCCCGGAAGAGGCCTGGTTTGGCCTGGCAAAAGGCCGTCAACGGAACCCCGGGCGACCGTGATAGGGTGGAGATGCGCGAATATAAATCGGCTCTTGTCACTGTCCTGTCACTGTCACTGTGACCCTGCGAGTTTTTGCTTTGTATGGCCGTTTTGTAATTAACCTAATCAGCCTTCTTAGGAGTATGGTGCGCTGCGGACAGGCGTCACAGCCCTGTCATGTTCAAGAGGTTACGAGGATATGATGTTTCTATTTCCTGCATACCACTGATCAACTATTGCGCAAGCTGCAAGATCATCAAATTTATTCCAGACGGACAGATTCCAGGGCAACAGAACTTGGTTTATCATGTTTCCGAGGTAGCCTGGTCCATGCAGATAACCCGGAAGGTAGGTAAATGAGTCCTCGGATATAGTATGTAATTTGGGTCATATGAAGGGCAACCCATGCAGTGGGATTCTCAGGCTCAGGATCTTTGGTCAAGCGAATTCCAAGGCGTCCGTCGTATCCCTAACTTCTCTCAGCCCGCAGAAACTGGGCTAAAAACAGAATGCTACATTGGCATTCGGCTGCTGCGGAGAACCGACATCTTAGCCTCAGCTCTTAACATCGATATCTCTTCTTAAATCCCCTCATTGCAAGTATCTACACGCATAAGGCCATCATACACTTGACCCACGAGTACATCAGCAAGCAAAAGTCGAACAGATCAGTAACTTCGATTTTTGTACAGCAAGTTGTGGACATGGATCCAAGACAATAAACTGCATGTTTTCATGTGCCCCAAAAGAGGGTACAGCACCCACTCGTTCAGCGAGAAATATACGATTACGGAGCAAATGGTCAGAAATCCCATGTTGCAATGTCCATGATCGTAGGCCAATAGGATACAAGCATGGTATTTGTTCAACGGGCCAACTTGTGCCAATGTTTCCCTCTCGGTAACATCGTACAGTGGCTTTTCCTTGGCTCCCAGATACTGGCTGTTGGAACAGCACCTTGTTCATGAGAAAAAGTCTCTTTATTTGGAAATCTAGTTCCGGCCCAGAGGAGATGATACATATGCCAAAAATGCCCAGCGCATGCTACTTGACATTTCCGGGTGGTTACAAGACGACCCCAGGCCCTACTCAGAGTTGCAAGCCGAGGCCGCTCAACCGACAGTCCCTGATTGGCCACAACGCCTGACGGCCTGCCTTTTCGGGGCGACTGACTCTGCATGAGACAATCGTTCCTTATCTTATCTCTTGTTGACAGGAACGTCTTTTTAGCTGACCCTGATGGGCTTGAATAAGGTACGATAGCTAAAAATATGTTGGTTTAGTAACTGCAGTCTAAAAGTAGCCCGCTTCTTGGTTGACAAATTCACCCTTAATCTATTACGTGTTGAGTTCTTAAATAACACAGATCCCTGAGTTCCTCGAGATTCTTAGAGAACCGAAATCTACCGTGGGCTTGTTAAACAGAACACTAAGCAACTTGAACAGCACTCATCGCACATACAGAAGGCTAGCAGCGTCCGATAAGGCAAGGCAAGGTACTTTTTATGATCCAGAGCAATATACAGTTTTGTAAAACCATTCCACCTTTGCGCCTTAATCACAGCAATATAGCTGATTCGGCTAGTATTACAGACCAAAACAAGCAACTGATATACAGTAGTACATATACTCTTGGACAAGTATAAAAGCAATTCTAATAAGAATTCTGGTTGCAACCCAAATATCGGAGTTGCCAAGCCAGAGGCTCTCTCTAGCCAGTCATCCAGGCTGTCGCTTGTCTTGCACCAAACGATGTAGCAAAGCGCAAGCCAGTAGATCCCATGGGGAAATAACTGATCAAATACCAGATTAGGCAAGCAAGCTGAACAAGAGCCGAGAACAAAGTTAGAATTGTGCTGTGAAGCTGTAGGTCTGTTAGTAAGGAATAAACCACATTTTGAATTCCCCCAACTTACCTTCAAAGCAAACACAAGTGTTAAGGTGATGGAGCCAAAGTAGGTCGCAGTGAACGGCAGTCGTGGAGTCGAGAAGAGATGGTAGATGTAATTCATAGGACCCATAACCGCGGCAAACGATGCCAAAAACATCAATGATCCAACGGACCATCTGAGCAACCCAACGTTAGCATGGATATGGAATTTCGAAATTCACCATGTCGAATCTACGACATCATGGCATGGGAAAACGAGTCACACAATCAAAACGGTATTGCAGAAAAGGGACCGCGTGACAGAGATCGGCAAGGGGATTAAGGGACGATGCAGGACAGGCTGAAATGGATGGGTAGAGGTTCTCAACTTACAAGATGACAAACTTGCGTGGTCTCAGTGAGAGGACGGGGAATAGAGTGAAGCAGATGACGAAACATGCTACAGCAGCGAGGTTGCAAGCACCAAAGATCAACAACCGATCCCATCGGCTAACTGCCAGTCGGGTTAGTGTCTCCTAACCACGAGGCATGTCATCCGCATCACATGCATGATCTAGAGCATGGCTCAGATGCAATGCACATGTCCCGCTGCAGGGGTGCCGAACGACCATGGGCCAAGGACTTCCAGGGTTGACTTACGAACAAACCAGCCTTCCTCCTCTTCACGTCGATTGGGCGCAGGTAGAGGCGCACCAGCACTTTCGGTGGTGGGGAGGCGGACATAGCCACTGCCTCCTTGGAAAGGATTCAGGCTTTGAATCGAAGAAAGTAATCCACTTTGTTGAGAAGTGTTCACAGGCTCATCGCGACGGCTCCAGCCCAAGGAGTTTATGGAGTCCCGGAAAGAAGAAGAAGCCATAACGGCAGGGGACCCAGGGGGGCGGATGCGTAGGGGACGGGTTCAACAACGGCGGGACAGGGACGGAGCGGCTACGTCGATCGTGCGGCGCAGGTTCAGGTTCAGGTTCGAAATCGGGCTCAGGCTCGTGGCTCTGATGGAGGGTGGGAGGATCGCAAGGCGCGCGATAATGGCGACTTCGTATCAGACTAATATCACAACTGGAAAGAGCAACATCCACTGCCGAAGGTCTGGGATCTTTGTCATTGTGGTCAGTCGACGAAAGCCCATGATATAGACAGATAGAGACGGAGTGGACAGGGTGGACAGAACTGGCTGCCTACCGCGATCTGTTACATACAGAGCTTAATTTGGTCGCTGACGACGCTGGTTTGCGCAAGGCGGCGATGGATATGAAAGGCTACGAGTCGTTTGGGGCTTGGAGTCAAAGGGGGGGCAGGCGACCGCGCGTACCGCTCGAAAAAGGCCAGAGTCAGGTAGAAGGTAGTAGCGGTAAGAACGACGAGCAAGCCTGCAAGCGATAAGCAATAGAAGATGTGCGACGAAAGGCGAGCGGAGGATTTCGCGCGAACAAGAGAACCAAATGGGGGCAATCTGGGCGTTTGAGAGGAGTGAAGTTGGTCGTTGATAGTGGAGGGCGGCACTAAACCAGGAAGCCTGGCTTGGCTGATGGGTTGGGGTTGGGTGTGTGGTTCCTGCCTTGGATTGGATCCCATCCATTCCAAAGCCTTGTCTCCCATGTCGTCCTCTAAATCGCCTTTGCTGAGCCTAGATGATTGATAGAGCCATATGATTGGTTGCTTAACAGTGGAGACTACCTCAGGGTAGGTCTGGTGCCACCTGTGGCTCCCCATCTTTTGCACGGCCCGTCCTTGATTGCCCGAAGCCTCAAAGGCCACGGACACTTTTGGCGGGGACGGGAGGGATCATGCATGACAGAGAAGCATCTGGCCAGGGAGGGGAAAGCTTCAGAGTCAGAGCTTGGTCCTTCGGAGCTGAGTTGGGAGCCTTGCAGGACTGGGCAGAGCCTGAGACGCATCGGATCTGGAAGTTTCGTTTCAGAATATCGAGGCTTATCTATCACAAGCGCGTTTACCCATGCTAGCCAGCTCTTTATACACTCGCCCTCGCCCTCGCGGCATATCAAGTTGACTTACACCATTTTACAAGCGGAGACACACATCTTGATTCATTAAGAATAAGTCTGGGCGGGATAGGAGCGGGCGGACGGGCGGACGGGGTGAGTATGCTACTCGAGGAGCGGACCGTAGAGGCCCGGACACGATCCGTAGGGAACTAAATCGAGAGCGAGGGACTTGGAGGATAGCCTGACTGACACCCTCCATGGTGAGAACCAAGGTATGATGTACCGTATCGTATACTCAGCGCCCAATATAGTATAATACAAGACAAGACAAGGCAGAGGCAGCCATGTTGGAGCCCAGCCTCACTCTGCTATTCTATCATTCTAGTGTCATCAGGCTGACAAAATGTTGACTCCTACTCCGAAACACCCGATCCATGATTCTCACGAGAATCAACCGTGTCGGAATAGTCTCTAACAAGAGAACTCAAATGGTGGTGTTCTTGAACTGGAGCGCGTGGCCAAGGAGAATGAAGAAGGATGGGAAAGCTTTCAGCGCATGACCGAGCGCAAGAGAAGAACTCTGGGGAGGGGATACGATTGCATGTAGCAATTCCCGATGAAGCCTCAGAGTCCAACGGCGGGTTGGGCTTGGTGTCTTAAATCTCAAGTCACGTTCAGCCTGGCGCACACCCACACAGTCGCATCCACACCCTCCCTTTACTCTTCTATCTTGTATCAACTCTCAAGTGTTGAACGGAGATAGCAAAGGAACATGGCGACCACCATTACCGCCAACTTTCTTGATCCATGGCCAAGTCCAAGCCCAGTTTACATACAACTACAAGGGAACCAGTGACCACCGCCTCCACGTTCGTCTGAAATACTTGGTGTCAGGCGGGCCATAGAGGATGAAAAGTCGTACATATGACTTGATGGCCATGGCTAGTATTTTTAGCTTGTTTGGGGGAGTATAAAACAGGGGACCTTTGTGCCTTTAGCTTGAGGCCAAGTGTTGTAGATCCCATCTTGCAGCTGTGATAGAACGGCGTACCTGTCTACCATTCAGTCATCACCATCATCTGGAACGATATCGAAACGGATTTTGAAGGAGTAAGCACAGCCTGGGGAGACGAGGAGCAGGACGAGCGAGATTCAGTATCAAGAGCAAGGCTAAGAACAAAATCAAGAAGAGAAATCCCACTTTAGCATTCCGAAACGCAAGCAACCTTTGCTATTTGATCGTCGTCCCTACCTACCGCCTTCGTGAGAGTAACGGCCTACCAAGAGACGGGAGACCCTTACATTGGTGCAAGGTCTTGTTCGTATCGGATTTTGTCTTGTCGATAATCTACGTACCCCCCCTCTACAGCTACCACTAGCCACGGCCGAGCGCCTAGTCGTGTTGGACCCTTGACCGACTCATCGTCACTACTGACTTACACTTACACCACCCTCATACACCATCACCTGGTACTATCAATTCCCGTCCTCAGCTCTAGGCCCCTCCAGCCCATTTGCGCGGCGCCAGAAATACAATAAAACGTCAGACCGCCTGCTTTGGACCGTCAATCAACAACGCCCATCTTAACCTATCCCGTCTTTGCCGCGAACTATCCGATCCTGCCGCCGTCTTACACCATCAAATCGCCATCTCGACTACCTACTCGGACCCTTGGAGCTTATTGCTTGCTTTTGTCTGTGCGTTGAAATAAAACACAACGCACCCCGCAAAGGAAAAAGCAATACTCGTTTTAACTTTCAATATTTGCAAACCTTGGAGTTGTCGTTGGACGCGACAACCTCTCACCAAACCGAACAAACCTGCGCCGCCTCACATCATCCAGCTCATCCACATCTCAAGGGTGGAACCAGTATCACATCACCGTACATTACGGACCTGAACCCTGCATCTTGCTGCCTCTGCCCCGCTATCCATCTATTTCCCGATTAGGACACGCCGCAGACCAACACTGGTAACGACTACGACGACCTTGAAGCAACACCAGCAGCTTTTGGAATCCAATACAATACGGGTACTTTATCCTGCCGTGTCCGCTCGACTCGACTCATCATATCATATCCACCTCTTGTCGCAACGCATCGCAACATATTGCCTCATCCACCTCGATATATAAATTACTGTGCAACATTTTGAAAGCGACTGTTTCCATGCCTTCTGCGCCTCTCTGTGCTCTTAGTATTCGTGGTGAGTACAACAACCAATATCCCTTCTTCTAGTCTTCCCATATCACCTCCCCTGTCTTCCTTGTCGACTTGCATACCTTACCACCCGCTGCATCTACACTCTCTGGGCCAAATCCCGACCAACCGTTGGACCTTTTAAGGAAGGACGACGCATCATAGCCTCTTTGGCCCCCCTCCCATCGTTCTCTCCCTTGCTCTCTTTGTTCTACAAACTGTTTGTTGTGCCCTTCAACTGGATCTTTTTTTCTTTATCTATCAAGCTTGTCATCATCATCACCACCATTGCCATCATTAACAACATCCTCTGTTTGCCCTCACTTCCCTCTCCCAAAAACCCCAATTCTGAGGTGCGCCTTGTTAGCCGTTAGCTACGAGGTACAAGTGACATCCATCACCTTACCTTGGCCCCCCGCTCTTATTCGGGTGGCACCCACACTCATACTCACACTCTCATTCACACATTTCCCACCTCATCCCCCAAAACCAAAACCACCATCATCCTCCCTCACGCCGCGACTCAGACAACCGTATTCAAGCTACATTGCTGACTGGTCACCTCACCATTCCAAGAACAGCCACTACAACCCTGAACAGTCGTTCTTCACCGCCTACCTCGCCTGGTCGTATCCCTTTCCAGTTTGCGATCCCGGCGCCCCCTGCTACGACTCAGACTCAGACAAGAACAAAGAGCCCCTCAACCGCTGCTCCGACCGCCGTGCCCCCCGCGCCGACCATAGTACAGGACAGCGTCTCCAGACTACTACTAATAGCACTGGACTGGGGCTAGTACGCGCCAGACGATAAACTGGACCTTTTCGCCCGTGCGTTACCAAGTACTTTAAGCCCAAGCGCCTAACCCAACACTATTATTTTGACTTGCGGAGTACCTTTGCGCCCAGGGAACGCCTCCAACGCTTTAACCCCTTGTAGGTACCTGGTTTTGACCACTTAGTGGACGCCCCGAGGCCCTGCGCAGTCAGTGCCCGCCATTTCAACCCCCTCCAACCCCGAACAGCTCTCCGACTCACGACATCCATCTCTCCCACAATCTTTCTCAAGGCTCCCACGTCTTCTTTCGACGGATTAAGTTGTCGCCTTCTACTTCTTATCTGTTTGGTGATTGCGATCCTTTTTATGGACTGCAAATAATCATCCCGCTACCTTCGTGCTCCGTTTGCTAGCTACAACCAACACTTTCTGCCTATCTGGTGAGTCAGGACTCTAAGCCTCAAATCCCCGGGTCTCCGCCCGCCACTCTCCTGGCTGTAACCTCCGCGGCAGTGGCCACTCCATATATGGAAGTCCACTTCCCATCCCCGAGCCGGTCTTCACTTCTTTCCCCCGCTTTGTACTCGGCGCTGTTCTGGCTTAATACTGACTCGAGCCCTCAACAGGCCAGTTCAAATATTCGTATCTTGAACGTACCATCACCCTTAGCCGAACTGGCGTACGCCCACAATATTTCGCCCACATCCCCCCTCTAGCTAGGGCAACAACATCCGACTCTACAACTTCGACACACCCAACCAAACTCTACTCTCGTTGTCACAATGGCCCAGCACGGCTTCAACCAGTTTAGCAACGGCCACAGCGGGGCGAGCATCGATCCTAATGATCTCGCCATGTCAGGTGGCTACTCCCCTTCATTTAACAACAACTTCAACTCAAATTCTGGTAATGGCACCAACGGCTTCACAAACAGTTCTGCCATGTTCGATGACGATGAGCTTCTCGATGGCCTCAATGGACCTCCCGTTACCCAGCCCGGAATGTCAGGTCAAGGTCAGGATTTCTCAGGACTAAATATGGGTGGCTTCTCTCAGAATGCTTTCTCGCACCGCAACTCCGGTTTGCAAATCGACCAGTCCCATATGAACGGCTACTCAAGTACCCCTGATGGAGATCCTATCCAGAGTCCCTTTAACACTGGTTTCAACACCCAGTACCGACAAATGCAAGGCCATTCCCTTGGTACCTCCCTACATTCACCCTTGTCCTACTCTGAGTCTCCCTTGGCTGGTGCCATGAATGCCGACAGCAACGATCCAAACTATCTCAACGCTAAGGCCAGAGCGCGCATGTCCCAGCAAATGCAGCGAAAGACATCAAACAGCCGCAGCCCGATGTCTCCCATGACCCCCAAGACTGCCACTCTCCACGGAATGACAATCGGATCGCAAGAGTCCCCCGGTTTCGGCGGTCAAGCTATGAAGTCAGCCAACGGTCAATGGCTCAACACCCCGGCTGGAAGCATCCCTGCTTCGTACAATTCAGGCTTCTCGTCCCCTATGCAGCCAGGCATGAACCAGATCAGTGAGGTCATGATGAAGGGCGGTACCTCAATGCCTGCCAAGCTTGGTGTTGGTTCAAACACTGTCTCGTCCCAGGAAATGAAGAGGAAGCGCCGCCGAGAGTCCCACAACCTCGTCGAGCGCCGTCGACGAGATAACATCAATGAAAGGATCCAGGATCTGAGCAGACTTGTCCCCACGCATCGTCTGGAGGATGAGAAGATTCGAAAGCTGATTCAGAATGGAACACCCCTCTCGCCTTCATTGACCGGAATCTCTAGCCCTACTCAGGCGACTTCGGGACTCGCTGGACCGGGCGCTCGGAGAGCGACTGGTAACACCGCGGGTAACATCACGACGGGCCTTCCCATCGAAGACAAGGACAAGGGACCTAACAAGGGCGACATTCTCAACGGAGCCGTCAGTTGGACCCGGGATCTCATGTGGATGCTGCACCTCAAGCTTCAACAGCAAGAGGAGATGATGAACACTATTGCTGAGCTTGGTGGACATTTCCCCTTCGAGATGACAGAAGATGAGCGACGTATGCAGACTGAGCTTATGGACGCTATCACAAAGAGCGAGAACGGCACTTTCTCTTACTCGCGAACACAGGGATCTGGACTACGAGTGCCTCATCACACTGATTATCGAGGTGATTCTCTTTCCGGCCAAGGCGGCAGTCTTGATCCTGTTGCCATCAGCCCAGATGATAACCTGGACTTGAATGATACAAATCAATTCTGGCACGACCCTGATGACAACGGAAGTGGCCATGCTTCCGTTAACTTTAAGGAAGAGGACGAATATGATATGGATCTTACGCAGTAGAGTGCGGTCCTGTCTAGTCCATCCTCTTCTTCTGTCTTTTGGGGCATGTCTCCTTAGGCGGGGATCAGAACTATACTCAACAAGTGGGTCTCTCTGGCTTACTTCATGGTTGTCGGCGTTTGCAATATCATTGGTACTGTCGTCGTTCTTATCATCATTGCATATCACGCCCCTTTTTGACCCAGCTATGCGTTGCATGCAGGCCCTTAGGAGGTGTGACTCTCTATTCGGTGTTTGGTTTTGTTTTGGTGTGTTTTTGTCTTTTTGGGGCGCAACCTCGGCGCGTGGAGGTATGGACCAAGCTACATCATATAGGTTTACAGGGGCATATCTGGTTTGCGTTCCTCATTGTGCTTATGGGTTCTTTTATTTTCAGGGTCAGATTTGCTTTCCCTTCTGGTTGGGCTGTTTTACGGTGTTACTATTCTCTCATGTTGCGATACCTCGGGGCGAGTTCATGCATCAAGTCAGGATGGGTGGTGAATGGATGGACGCAAGGTCAAACAGCGAATGTCTTTGGGTTAGGACACTTCACTTCTCTCCACTCCAGTTATTTTTCTACTTGCGATCTAATACGCGCAATGTGGTGTTTATTCCAAGTCTTGGTCACCAGGTGATGGGAAGTAGATCTTTTCTTTGGCCGAAGGAGTGCTTGGCTTGTTGTGTTCGCCGCAGGCTTGCACTTGTTTCATTGATTTATTGCCTAGATACCACAAGCGAGATACCTATCATTATACATGTTTCCATCCGTGGCTATAAATCCAATATTAGGAATCCTGAGTGTCGTTGAATATTTTATAGCCAAGGTGATCACCAGTGGCGAGTACATAGGAGATACTCGCTCATAGCTGTCAGTGTGTTCCATACCAGCTTCCGCTTCATATCCTCCTGCAGAGCGATCCGTTCGAGGGCACAACGGCCATCGAAATATTTGCACATGACCTGCCAACTGTTTGCCAACTTTTCATCGTTGAAGCGGCGGGCGATAGCAGAGAGGTAGCGAGATTCCTTGCCGGTGGCCTTTTTAGCGTCGAGGATGATGTGTGGTGTCAGGCCTTGGAGATGCGGATGGTCGTTGACAGATGGATGCGCCGTCGCGACTGGCACAGGCTTGCGGGCATGTGCAGTGGCCTTTTCAGCGGCATCACGTTGGGCCTTGGAAGCAATGCGCTCGAGGCGGGCTTTCTCTGCGGCCTGCTCGGCAATGGTGGGAACATGGGAGCCGTCCGTGCCGGAGTGGCCCTCGGAAGACTCGGAGGTGCGGGGGACCGATGTGGCTGTGGAGGAGTCGTCTTTGCCGTCTGCATCTATATCTGCGTCTTTGTCTTTGTCTGCAGCCGCGCGTAGTTCCTCAGCCTCCATCTCGTACTCGACCTCGTATAAAATCTCGGGCCAGACAACGACATAGGCAAAAGTACAGAGCTGGGTGACCCAGCCACGGCGCATGAGCCAAGCTAGCATCAGGAGATAAGTTGGACGATGGGCCTTGCTAGGCGAAAACTGCTTGTATGGACGAGGTGTTTGTGAGAGCTCTGCGAGGAAATTGGGGAGTGGCGGAGCCAAGGGGAATGCTCGCTGCCATTCGAGAGTGTCTAGAGGGAGGCGGGAGAGATCGCTGTTAGGAGAGAGGATGTATTGATCCTTGGCATGAAGAGGAGGAATGGCGATGGCACGACGCCAAAAGATGAAGTGCTGAGCGTATTTGCGCACTTGACCCAAGGTCAAGATATTGCTCTGACCGACTTGGTAGAAACTGTGATTGTGTTAGAGGTTATAGACCAGATCTTTGATAAAAAAGCTACTTACGATTGTGTTGGTTTCGACAACCGCACAAATTCAACCATGGAAGCCGTGGTTGGGTCTGGATCAGCCTGGAGCTCCGCTATGATTTTCTTCTCATCGTCCGTGAGCAGCAGAGCAAAGTTACGGTCGAGGAAACCGGGTTCTTCAAGAGCGTCCTGGCTGATAAAGGTATTTGCTGTTGTAAGCCAGAGGCCTCGTTGGGTTCCCTCCTCGCCTTGAGGAAGATCATCGATGTAGAAGGGAACGGGAATCTGAACTGAGGGGGTCAGAGCACCAGCTGCCGTATCAAGATGTAAAGCCGCAATCTTGTTTTGTGAAACTGCTTCATATATGTCGTGCATGGCAGCGGCCAGGGATGAACTCTGTAAGATTTCTTTCCATAGGACACTCATCCGTTTCCCTAACAGTCGGT
Organism: Fusarium stilboides; assembly: GCA_014822085.1. Classification (NCBI taxonomy): domain Eukaryota; kingdom Fungi; phylum Ascomycota; class Sordariomycetes; order Hypocreales; family Nectriaceae; genus Fusarium; species Fusarium stilboides. The sequence continues at coordinate 206,073 of JAASAY010000226.1, forward strand.
GTTAACTTGCTGAAGGTTTCGACCGAGTTGAATATCAACTTACGCTCCTCCCGTGCCTTATCTTTCGCAACAAGGATTCGTTTTGACTCTTTCCAAACAAATTCGCTGTGTTGCTGGCTATACTTGAACGCTTTGCTGACTTTCTTTATAATGTGATCATACAAAGACTCGACAACGTCCTTGACTTCATTGCTGCTGGGGTTGAGAATGAAAACAAGGTTGAACATGGTCATGGAACTGCGTTTCTCGTCATCCTTGTCTTTGCCGTCTTCCTTCTTGTTCTCCTTCTCCTCGGCAGGCTGTTCTGGCACCTTCCCACCAGCTAAATTTTCGGTCTCATGAGGCCCTGTCTGGTCATCGTTGTAGGCAGAGCGTTTCTCAGCACGAGAAGTCTTCTTCGGCTTCTTCCATCTGCCGTTCTCAGGGACATGAATAGGATATGATACACAATATAGTGGATCTAGGGATAGTTGAAAAAGTCGTTTATGATATGGACGAGCGGGCGTCAAGATGCCAGCAAGATCACGGGCAGGAAACCCGGCAACGCGTTCCCAAGGGACAATTTGAGAACCGGACTCGGTGAAAGAGTGCTCATCGGGATTCCGTCCCTGCTTTGGAAGAGGCGCATCGTCTCCAACGTCTGAAAAGCTCTGCTGTGATAGTCTCTCCAGTAGAATGTCCTCTAGTTCAGCGCCAGTAGCGGAGTTGGACTTGGAGTGAGGCTCAACATGGGCAGGATAGTGAAATACAAAAGCTGGGCCATCGCGAGAGCGGTTGACTACGAGAGCAACGGCGAGAAAGTTGTCGCTGGTGACGCTCGACATAGCCATGGCAGCGCTGTTTACATGGTATGGCTATACAAAGGTCAATGTAGACAAGGATAGCTGCTGTTATCGATGGTCACGTCACATGCAACGGTGTTTCTTGGACCTCGTGCATGGACGTTCCCCTTCAAGTTTGAAACGAGGTTATCGCGATGGTTGTCCAATAGTGAATAACAGCCTCAAGCGGGTGTGGAGAGAATATGTCCTGCTTATGCTGAGCCTCAAGAGCGCCACTTTTGAACGAAAAGAGGGACATCTACTCCGTAGCGCACTGCCTTACGCACGGGCAGGCATGAGGGAGGCGTGAAGTGGGGGTTAATATGGAACAGAGGCTGGTGCAGGGCATGTAGTGGCGTCATTCCTTCTTCAGCAAAAGAAGGGTCCATCTCAGGCGGTAAGAGCGATTCACTTTGCAGTAATAGATGGAAGAGCACTTATTCATTGTTTGGATTGGATGAAAAGCTGTCTCTTGAGGTATTGAGAGGCGTTATACACAAATGATGTGAGACTGTCTGTTACCACGGAAGTGACCCGATAGTAGCGTAGAATATACGATCAATTTTAAGAAGTCGGTGTGCAGAACAGGAAATGGACAATAAAAAACGAGCAAAGAAGCAACATTTGGGGTCTTTTGGTGTCACGCGTGCGAAATCCCTTTCTACTGCACCAGAATATTGAACTCCTCGGGCCCAATCCCGAGTCCTAAATGAAAGAATGAATAAATAGCATTGTATCGTATTGAAAGAGGAAATGCGACTCGCATATCAGTGGCGAGAAGTTAACTAATGCCCCCGGCTAAAAAAAAAGGCCCAACGGATTCCCCAACACAATTTGCTTTCTTGATTCATTTCATTTTATTTCATTTCATCTCATTTCATTGCCTCTCCCTTTCCTAGGGCACTCGCTCACTCATTTGCTCACCCACCGACCAGCCGACGGTTGTAGGCTATTTTATTTCGAGTGAGGCACCACTTTAGTGGATAGTCGAGGGACCTAGGCGGGTGGCACATACACTTTCACAAACGCAATCACCTGGACATGTGATTTTGGCTCAAACTCCCGATCAGACGGACATCATTGCATACGTACCTCCACTGCTTGGGTAACATATTATCAAAGCGTTCATCTCAGTTCAGAAACGACCCTTTGATTTCCTTTCTTTCATATACTCCTACTGTCTCCCCTCAGACAAATCACAAACCATAACTTGACACTGTTTCAATATCTGTTGCCTTGCCTGTCTACTGCAACTGCACAACTAGAGCAAAGGATTTCCAACGTATCACAACAAGCCAACTCACAGTACAATCCACAATCCACCTTACCTGACCTTATTATTACCTTACTTGACCATACGAGTGACACGCGACAATCATTTCCCTCGTATCTGAAAATTTCCAGACTGTGGCGGACAACGGCTAGACGGCTTTCCTCACTTCCTTCGCATGGTCTAGGCCGTCCTTTTTAACTGGCCCACTTACTCGTTCACTCATCTCTCCCAAACCATTTCTGTCCTTTCGCCCACAAAATCAACCAACACCGCACCGTCCCGTTTACCTTAGCTCCTATACGAGATATTACCCGATCACGTTTTGACTGGAAAGGTAACAGGTCGTGTGCTTATTTTCTGTCACCGTCACCGTCACCATCTTTTCCTTCTTCTCCGTTATCATCATCAGCTCAACACCCTCTTCTTCTCCGTCGTCGCCGATTCCTCCGCTCCCCGGCCGTCCCCCTCCTTGGACCTCCGGTACCCCTTTCTCCACCGTCTTACGGTACTACCAGCGAACTACCACCGTCGCCGGCGCCGCCTTTTATCTTGACCGTCCCCGGATTCCGCCCCTGAACCCCTGGGAGAAACTAGACACCCTTTTCCCCTACCTTGACAATCTTTCATCTTCAACCTCAGCCTTGCTCTTGGCCTTGTCCCATATCGAACTCTATCAACTCCAAGTTCATCAGGCCCTCGTCTCAACGAACCTCTCCTTCCTTTTCTGACTCGTCGGTCCTTGGATCCACCTGCCTTACTCCTCCCCTCCTTCTCACGTCTGCGCATACTCTCACCTCCTTAATTTTCGCTCATCTCACTGCACTCGCGTGACCATGACGGCCTCACCAACCAGCCTCGATTTTGGCCATGTACCTTTCTTGGACTTGTCCTACGACAATAATGAATCTCACAACTCAGCCCTCAAGCTCATTCTTACGCTAATGCCGGATTGGGCCAGCGAAGACTCAAACATCGACTTCGTGCGCTTCACTGATGGTATCACCAACACTCTTCTTAAAGCCATCAATCGCCGTCCTGGCATGTCCAAGATTGATGTTGATCGAGATGCAATTCTTCTACGTGCCTACGGTCATGGAACTGCCGTCCTCATTGACCGTGAACGCGAAGCCGAGAATCATGAGCTGCTCATGAGACATGGTCTTGCTACTCAATTGCTTGCCCGCTTCAACAACGGCATGATGTATCGTTATATCCTGGGCAAACCTGCCCGTGCTCAGGATCTTAGTGATCCTCTCATCCTATCTGCTATCGCCCGACGTCTTGCGCACTGGCATGCGACCGTACCTTGCTTGCCAGACCCCAACCACTCTCGAGATGATAGGCATGTAAATGGCGACTCCAAGCCCAACGGATCTGCCAATGGCCACGCCTACACGAACGGTAATGGTCACACCAATGGTGAGACTAATGGCCACGTAAACGGAGATGGCGACAAGGCTCGGCAAGCCAAGATTGACAGTACCGCTCCGGGAAAGCCTCCGCCTAACGTGTGGACGACCATGCAGAAGTGGATCTTTGCCTTGCCGACAGACACTGATGCTCAACGAGAGAAGCAAGCCCTGCTACAGAGTGAGTTGGAGGATATGGTCAAGAAGCTGAGCCAACGCCCTGGCCTCGGTAAGAACGGGGTATGTTTTATAATCCACATTCTTTCCGTGGAAATAATCAACTAACCAGCATGGATTTAGCTTGTCTTTGCGCACTGCGATTTGCTATGCGCCAACGTTATCATTCACAAAGAAGGTGACGCAGCGCCTACTGTGGACTTTATCGACTATGAGTATGCAACTCCGTCGCCCGCGGCGTTTGACGTGGCCAATCACTTTGCCGAATGGGCAGGATACGATTGCGACTACTCGGCTGTTCCCAGACAGGACCAACGGCTTGCTTTTGTGAAGGAGTACATCAAGTCCTACTTTTCATTAACAGGTGAGAGTGTCGACGAAGACGAGGAAGTGCGCAGACTTATGGCCGAGGTCGATGTGTATCGAGGAGTGCCAGGATTTTACTGGGGTATCTGGTCTCAGATCCAAGCCGTCATTTCAAAGATTGACTTTGACTATGCTCAATACGCCGAGCTGCGACTAAGCGAATACTGGGCATACAAGGCTGAGGAAGACGGCAGCCGGAAAGCCGCAGGCCAAGAAATGCCTCTAAGGGAACAGACCTGGTGGCGCACAGAGTAAGTGAACTTCACGAAACCCTTGCGTGGCGACAATCGAGAGCAGGGACTCATCAAGTCATGGATGTTGACTGCAAATCAGCGAGCGACAGGGTGATGCACACGACGGCTAATATGATTGGGAAGTCGAGTAAAAAAGGACGGGAATGGAAACGGACATAACGGGGAATGGTTACAGGGAAGGCGTTTTTATTTTTTCCTGGATCCAAGTTTGGGTTCTTTTCTTCAGCAGGCGGCCTAATCGTTTCCTTCTTGGCCTTTCCTACTCACCTCCTACCCATATTCCCTGGCCCTTGTCCCCATGGAGAACAACTGCCCTGCTCCCCATACCCATTTTCGGTGCAGGTGATGATTCATTTACTCTTTCTTTTTTCCACTGGTTTATTTTCTTTTCCTCTCATTGTTGCATGTTTTGGGTTATGACGATATAAAAAGAAAGCTCAACAGCGGGTTAGGGAATGGCACGACAGGGGAAAGCCATTCAACATGAGCTACAGCTAGCTACGACATCCGAACATCTTAGGCATGTCACGAATGGGGTTTTATCTGCATCGTTAGCATCTATACCATTACTGAAAATGGACCTTTTTAATATTACATACAACATACAGTTAGATAGATACATTAACAGCTGTATTGTATGCTTATGTTCGTGGAGTCGTGCCAGATGATGCTTGCTCACGTCTACCGTATGATTTTGCCTCTGTCATTACCGATATACTTCGGATTATGTCGGTTGACCTACTACCCAGCCCGGCAGAGATTACCGGCATTGTCCAACCGCAGTCGGCATCACTCTCAGTTCCAAGCGGGAGAGAGAGCGGCATCACCAGAAGCAGCATCTTGCGTTTATCACACCCGCTCAACCAACCGGGGGTGTTGTCCCGAGTTGGCTAGTGGCTACAGGCGGCTGTCTGTTGAACTTGCAGTGAGCATGTGGCTTGTGGGAGAGGGTAGAGGTGGCTGGCTCGTGAGAGCAAGCAAGGTACGGAGTAGTGTCACATTAAGCCTGGGGCTGGCTGGGGCTGTTAAATGCAGGCCGCTGAAGCTGGGAATTGGTCCTTTGCTTCTTGCACTTGCTTGGTGGGGAAATTTGATTCTGACATGTGTGATAATCCAAGTTTTGCGGCCTCTAGTTCTTGATTTTTTGTTCCATTGAAGTCATCGAGATTAGGATTGAGATTGCATTGCTCCGATGAGAACCGGGAATGAGCTTCAAGAGCTTGATCACGATCCATGTCTAATACCTCGCGGGTAATTTACACGGAAAGTTCTAGCCCAGCTGGGGTTTGATACCTGGGCAAGGTAAGTAGCTGTGAAATTGGAGTCATGGTTGGCAAAGCAAGTTAAGATAAGGTCCTGCAGGTCTACAGCTGGTGGTTACTAGGTAGGCAAGGCAAGGCAAGGCAAGGCAAGGCAAGGCAAGGCATGGCTGTGATTAGTATTCACAATAGAATGCTATGATACCTTATGGTTTGATATTATATGTCGCACAGGTTCAGACATGGCATGGGCTAGTCTTTTAGCCTCGAACAGCAACGAGATGAAGGGTCGGCCGGGGTTATTTCCAAAACTCGTGGCTTTGCGACGGACGGTTGAAGAAGCGGGGGGCGCTTGGACGTTGCCCTGTGGCTCTGCTCTAGGTGTTATGGAGGTGTTAGGTGTTAGGTGCTAGGTGCTAGGTTCTAGGTGCTGGGTGCTCTGCATTAAGCTGCACTTTCCCACTCACTGGGCTTGCTTGCGATGCACTTTGCCTGCACTTTGCCTGCACGCGTGGCCGTTAAACACTAACACCCCTGGCACCTGCCTAAGAACCGTTGATGTGGACAGGGTTCTAGCAGGTCTGCCTTCTATTGGCTGCTTTTGCTGGTTTCAAACTTTGAGTTCCAGTCGGGAAGGAGCATTGTCCAATTTGTCGCCATCCAACATCCACATCGACATCCATCGACATCGAACATCCACACTTTCACTCCCATTTCACACCCACAATGCCGTCTGCTTTTTCAGGTGCTAGAGCCCAAGCTTCTTAGTGTTCGCAAGCTGACCTATTAGCCTGGGCCTGGACTCGAATTGAGAAGGGAGAGACACAGTGGAGGGGGACCAGGCCCCTCCCGTTCCGACTTCTGACAACCTCCAAAGAGCTTGGGCCAAGCAGGGCCAGGGCCAGGGCCAGGGATCGAATTACCTTACCTTGCCTTACCTTACCTTAGCTTCAGTATCACCATCTCACTCACTCACCTCATTACCATGGAGTTGGGTAAATTCTACCGGCTATATCCTCCCTAGGATATGACATGACGCCTCAGATTCGCCTCTCAGCTTGTCATCTCGGCAAAAAAACAGTCAATCAATCCTTTTCATGGACACCCAAATTTCCGCTGATCTCGCAAGGTCGTAGCCGATCACTCATATGCAGGGAAAGACCGTGTCGTTGGAGACGGATACAGACACAGGCACGCTACTAAGTTACAGCACAGCATAAGCTCCCAAGTTTGCAGTAGCGTCGATAACAGGGGCGAACCTGGGTGACACCGTCAGACGCCGCCGTTCCAATTGCTACTGGCGGCCTTTTGCTTGTCGATTGTCGCGCTTTGTTACTCCGGTTCCTCATTCATTTCTCGCTCGCTCGTTCGTTCGCTATGCTGCTCTGCTTAGACGCGTCTGCAAAGTCAGATTAGACTAGACAACCCCGAGGGTTTCGGCCGGAACTTTTCGACGCCTTCGCCACACTACCCCAGCAACCTCTCTCCCTTGAACAATCTCAAACCTGGCCAAGCCCAGCCTAAAGCAGACCAGAGGAGAGCACACTTTGGTCTGGCAGATTGGCCCAGTTACCTCGCCAAAAGTTCTCTTACCGCCAGAATACAGACAAGGTCAGCCCCACTGAATGTCCTCAGTGAGAGACGAGACGAGACGAGATGGAGGGCCGAGCGCGTGCTGAAGCTGTCCACGTTGCGGCGAGACATGGCGCCGTGACTTGAATATCAGAAGAAGCAATATCAAACAAAAGACAGTACCAGCGCTAAGGAACCACCAACCCAACCAACATGCACCGCCCGCCATGACAAAGCACTACACGTACAAAGCCACGGCAACGGCTCGAGCTACACCCACTTAGTCTCAGTTCCTGCAGGCTCTATCCGTAATAAACAATGGCATCGAGAAATGTAGCAGACGGCATGGCGGTGCCAGAGCCAGACCATGCTCAGCTCTTGACCCTCTCATCAGCGAACGCTCTTCCCGCCTGGTTACCGTATACCTTGACCACCTTCCATGACAGGGTTACGGCCGAGACGGGGCTAATACCCCGACAAGGCTACCATGACAGGGTCATTGTGATGGAGCATGAGGACGAGGGGGCGAGCTGGGCCAGCAGGGCGAACGGGACGAACAGCTCGCGCAGGGTTGTGGTGCTGGAATCGCCCTCATGCCTGGACTCGTGGCTCTCGCCAGGACCCGGTTGGTGGGTGGTTCCCCGCTGTCTGTCATTGGGATCATGGCCCTGGGATACCTCGAACAACACTGACATGCCTGCATCCGCACTGAGTCCTCCCACATTCAACAGCCAACAATGTACTGTGCCAACCTTGGCCAAGAAACACGGTCCTTTCTCACCCTGCCGCCCATAGCCAGACGAGCACCTTTAACGGAGTTCCAACAACGAATCCAAGGTGCTGTACCCTGCGGCGCCCTTGCAATTCGCGGTTCATACCTGGTCGCCTGCGGGCTCCAGACGGATCCAGGCCCAGAGGCCGTACCGCATCGTTGTCGGCACTATCTCCAAATCTGCCGCGACGGGGGAGCTCTGCCCCACCTTGCTCACTCTTTGCCCTCACTCCCTCGCTGTGCCTCTCACACATGGCCGGGGCCATGGGGGGTGAGGGCCCAGCACAATGCAATGTCGTGCGCTCGTGCCCTCTGATAAATCTTGGCTCGTTCATTCGACCTTGATTTCTAACATCTCCACGAGAGCCTCCGGATCGAATTCTGATATTGCCCGTCCGGGGGGCCTCCTCCTCTCGTCTTGTTGATTGTTCCCTTTCAACTCTTCCCGTCTCCTGCATCGGGCGACGGCTGCCCGCCTTCTGTTGTGTACCACCGACAAATGGCTACTGGCAGATACTCACAGTAACCAGCCAGCGAACTTCCCGGGAAAGCGACCAGCCATGCTCACCAGTTCAGGCCAATACAACAGGAACTCATTGAAAAGTCGACTCTGGACGAGATGAGATGATCTGGTCCAGAGATGAGCCGGGATGACTACACTCCACGGGGCCTATCCGACCCGGAGTCCCATCTTGATCTTGCCGGCCAACGTCAGCGACCTCACTTTGATGCTGGCACTGGGTCGGAGCCAGTTGCACCATCACCAAACCAGCAAGGTCGACATGTCACTCTCAATGCCACTCTCGAGGTCGATATGCTGCGGCACAAACTTCGCACCCTCGAGAATCTTGTCGAACGTTACGGTACGTTTCGTCCCGTCTTTCCCCTCGCAGTTTCATCAATATCATTTTGGGTCTTTCACTCGCAGAGAATGTTTCAGGGCGTATTCTAACCCTACTTCGACGTAGGTATTCCATCACGCATCCCATCTCTCTCTGAAGCTGAAGAGGCGCGGGCTCTTCAATATCGTTGCGAATGCCTCGAGGCTGCATGTAAGCAACAGAGTAAGTAACAACCTCAACTTATATAATTCATCACCCAGCTTGCAATCCAGTTTCAGATGATGGTGGAACTAACAACTTAGACATGGACGTCGCCCGCACTCTAAAAAATTCACCTCCATTCCCCCTACCACCAGGATATCCGTCATGGCTAGACCACCATCTTGCGCATCATGACCGAGTAACTCGCTCTTTGTCTTCAACAGATTCTCCATCAACCATCAACCCTTCGAGGGCACCCTTTAAGTGTTCGCATGAACAGTGCATCTACTATGTTTATGGATTCTCGACTCAGCTGGACCGGGACAGCCATCTTCGGTTACACTTGAGTAAGACTCCAGGTGATTCCGAATCGTTCATGAGAACCGAGAACTCTTCGAATATTCCCGAATTGCCAGGGAAAAGCGGCGGTCCATTACCTCGGGATCGATTGCCACCTATTCAACCGCCGGCTACCCTCGTTACAACTAACTTACCCCCTCTACCTTTCCCGACACCCTCAACTGCCTCCACAGCGACAACGAGGAGAGATCCAGGCTCAAGGTTTTCGTTTTCAGACCCCAAACCTACACTTCCCAGAGCTAGTGAAGAAGCCACTTCTGACCCTCAATTACCTCCTCTAAAAAGAGCTCGTATTGGACACGATCGTCTAAAGTCTATAGGAGAACTCCAACTACTCCCCAGTAACGACCCTTGCCTTCGATGCCGAGCTTCGAACAGATCAGTAGGTTCTTCCTTTCCTGGCCGTACGCTGGACCAATTTAGATACTTACAGTTCCAGTGCGACGCAAACAACCCCTGTGGCCCCTGCTCAGGAGTATCTTCGTCCGAGTCAGAGGTGCATTGGAGAATTTTAGGATGCTATCGTGGATCAGTTACTTCGCTTGTTGATGTTCTGCTTCAAGGTATGAGCTCTTGTTCGCCCGGCGCATCATATTGGCTAACCTCTTCATAGGGTCGTTTGCTTGGTCACAGCCTCAAACGCCAATAACACCCTCCGAACCCCGGCGAGGAAGTATCAATGACCTTATTCTAGCTCAAAATCCAACTCTATCAGCCGTAACAAGACCGGCTTGGAGACTTGATTTCCAGGACACGTTCTGGTGGCAAGATGGCGAGCCAAGTCTAGATGAACGCATTAATCAACCACTAGGGCCCGGTTTCAATGACCAAGGAGCGGCGCCGCCTGTTTTGCAGCTTATCGCTTCTAGCTCGAGTTTCCGAGGTGTTGCTTTCGACCTTCTTGAGCTATTGAGTGTCAGCGGGCAACTTTCGATATCGCGAGAAGAAGAACAGACGATCCATCCTACTCTCTTTCGTGCAAAACAGTTACTACGAGAGGTCGTGTTCTACGATGTATTCCAACCGAGTCCGGTATTACGAAGCGAATCTGGCTTTCCTCCTCGGACCCCGGTTGATGGCCGCCCTTCTACGGAAAGAAACGTGCCCCTGAGAGAATGTACACGCCGCTACCTAGTCTCCCTGGACTTTGCAACATCGAACTTGTCAACAATGGGTACAAGACAATGGCTAGGAGTTTTTGTTTCGATTTGCATTTTCAGTGCCGTCGAGACTATTTTGGTCGACATTGCCCGATCTTTTCAGGGGAACGATACATCGCAATATAGTGGTACACCGGCGGAACGACCTGATCAAGTCATTCGAAGCGTATATCAGGTGCTAGTGTCTCTCTTTGCTACTTCAAGAGACGCTTTGTTCAACAGTTCAGAACCCGAAGAGCCCGTTATCCGCAACTTGACACGAGTAATTCGACGCGATCAGTGGCCGCCGAGACACCTTTTCTCGAGTTTCGACTTCCTCATGGGCCTTGGCGTCGGAGAAATCCCCAATTATGGATTCAATGGATTTGTTTTGCCAGGAAGGCAATACTTTGGTACAGGAGGTTCTAGGGCCTTACCCTCAGCGAAACTAGACATAACGTCTCGACAGCCTTTTCCGAAGTCTACGCCGGCTCTGGGCTCAGTTTCAGCATTACAATACATTCCTCCTGGCTCCCGATCGGATTTTCCCCCTCCTGGCCAATTTGCGCTACCAGGAGAGGCAGCAGGACGTTCCCGTAGACACACGGTGGGCGACGATATGTCACCTTATCCAGAATCCCGACGACCTTCTGGTGAACCGATCTCTCCGTCAAGACTCAAGTCTTCTTCTCGTCGAACATCTTTGCGGCGCGTGTACTGCGACAAATGTAACGAACACCCGGACGGCTTTCGGGGTGATCACGAGTTACGGCGCCATATAGACGCTAAGCATTCGGCTACAGTTAAACGATGGGTTTGCAAAGAGCCCAAGGCTCATATACCGTCTTCGCCGCAGCCGGTCATTCCCCTATCGAGGTGCAAAGCATGTCTGGCGCAAAAACGATACGGGGCATACTATAACGCCGCCGCGCATCTACGTCGCGCGCACTTCCGACCACATCGAGTGGGCAAGGCCAGTGGCGATTGGCCATCCATGAGCGTTTTAAAAGATTGGATGCGAGAAGTGCGTCAGTCAGTTGATGTGCCTGAGGAACATATCTCGAGCGGCGAGGATGACATGGATGAGTTTCCAACACCAGCCGACTACAGAGACCCGATGTCACGGCGAGCCTCTATGGCCCCTGAAATGCCACTACCGTCGGCCACGGTACTAGGGCCGCTGCTATCGTCAACCTCTATCGAGCCGTCGATACCGATCGAACGAGCCAGTCCATCTCGACGACCTGCCGAGAATCGAACTAGATGCCCTCATCCCGACTGTGGACGTGAATTCCGCGATTTAGCCTCTCATATGCTCACACATCAAGAAGAGCGACCAGAAAAGTGCCCTATTGTAACGTGCGAATATCATACAAAAGGATTTGCGCGCAAGTACGACAAGAATCGCCACGCCCTTACTCACTATCGTGGATCGATGGTGTGTCCATTCTGCCCCGGAGTTGGCAGTCCTTTCGAAAAGGTCTTTACGCGCGCCGATGTCTTCAAGCGACACTTGACAGCTGCTCATCAAGTCGACCAGACAGGCCACAGCAGTGGTCATCGACTACCTGGAGGCGACGACCCCGTGGGAACCAAAGCCAGGTGTTCTATATGCAAAGTTGGCTTTGGTACTGCGCAAGACTTCTACGAACATCTTGACGACTGCGTACTTGGTGTCATAGTGCCATCAGCCAGTACATCGACTCAGCAAAACCGACAGCAAGGGTCACCACAATAACATTAAACCACACGAGACGAGTTGTATAACGTAACAATCCGGACCACCATTGTCCAAGATGCAAGTAATTGAACGAATGAGACGGCTTCGGTTATTTTGGGGAAATAGGACAGTGAAGCGACCTTTTTTCCTTCTTGTTTTTTACTCTCTCCTTTCTTCCCTTTTGTTATAAGAGCATCATAAAGACTACGTGCCTGGCGCACAGCAGCAACAGATTTCGATTCTAGATACCACCAGAACTTTAGCGGCATTCTCCGCGTTTTGTTTTTCTATGATCACACATCCTTCAGTTTAGCATACAGTATATCACAATATCTAGTAAATAGATTCAGCGAATATCATCATATCACTTTGATGGGAACAAGCGAGATTATGTGCAACATATGTGGATGAGACAAGTGTAATATTAGAATCGCCAAGTTTCTATGTGATTTATTCCATCCCTAATACACAACCAACTCATCAGTTTTGTATCAAACTGATACAGACCAAGCTTTTCAAATCGTCAACAAGAAAAGACATTTCATTTGTCAGAAAAACAACCAACGCCAATGCCATGCTATTAACCGCTCGCTCCAGTGAGATGATATATGTAGTGTGATATAGTGATACGTTGCGAATAGCGTCAAACAGGAAAGACACGAAATTATTTCGAGTTGGAATCATCAGACGGCACAGCTGTCTTCTCGTTGATGGAGTCTACCATGACAGACTCATCGCGGCGACCAATGTGCTTGGGGCTAGAACGCTTGAAGAACTCGTGGATCTCAGGAGAGAACTCGCCATCGTCAGGCATAGCACCCTCAGTATCCTTGGGTCCGCGGCTGGCCTGGACAAGCTCCCATTCACTGCGCATGTCCTGAACCTTGGCGCGCCAGTCAGCCTCGGGATCGTAGCTCTTGCCGAGACCTCGGAAGCGCTCCCAGAGAGACAGATGGACAGGGTTGACGGCAACACCGTGGTACTCGCTCTCCTTTCCATCACGAATGTAGCCCCAGCGGCGCTCCTGCTCCTTAAGGTCGAGACCAGTGGTATCAGGGAGGAAGACCCAAGTGAGAAGCATACCAGCGAGACCGAACCAGGGGACGACGTAGAACTTGGTCTGGTCGTCGATGTAGTTGTAGAGAACAGAGGCGAGGAGAGCGCCGGACTTGCCGATGCAGGCGGAGAAACCGTGGGCGGTGGCACGAATGGGGGTGGGGAAGACCTCACCAGCGACGAGGAAGGTGACCGAGTTGGGACCGAACTGGTTGAAGAAGGACGAGATGAAGTACATGGCTTGGAAAGAGTGGATTCCGGCAGGGCTGGTGTAGTGCTTGTAGCTGAAGGCGGGGATGACGAACATCAGGAAGCACATAAAGAAGCCGACCTGCTGCATCATCTTGCGGCCGTACATCTTGTTATCGATGAGAAGAGAAGCAAGGTAGTAACCAGCCAGCGAGACGGTGATGTTGACAAGGTTCCAGGTCCAGGTGGTGAAGATGGAGTCGCTGTCGGGAGAGATGACCTTGATGAATTGACCCTGGAAGAGCTTGTTGCCGTAGAAGAAGACATCATTGCAGAACCAGGTACCAGCAGTAGCAAAGAGGCGGCCACCGAAGTTGCTGAAGCAGTGTTTGAGAGCGTTGACGTCGTAACCGGTAACGTTGGAACGCTTCTTGGCCTCAGCGAGCTGCTTACCAGCACTACGCATGCGGTAGGTACGGTAGTAGAGGAGCCAGAGAGTACCAATAGCAGGGAAAGCGAAGGAAAGACGGAAAGTGTACTGAGCAGCAGAAGCGCTGTAGGGAGGCGAGCTCTTGCCGTTGTTAAAAATGGCGAGCAGGACAATGAGAATGACCTGGTTGACGAATTGACCCCAACCCTGCATCAGGAAAGCGGTAGTAACACGGCGACCACGGTGCAGACGATCCTCTCGGGTAGAGACTCGGCCACCAGAGGAGACACCCTCAAGAGACGAGGTGGCAGTGATGGGGTACTCGCCACCAACACCGAAACCGTAGAAGAAGAGGGACCAGGCGTAGCAGATAACCCAGCCCTGGAGAGTAAGACCCCAGGAAGCAGTGAGCATGATGAGACCAATAAACATGATGGCAGCATCCTGAATAAGACCCCAGCGTCGGCCAACCCAATCGCCCATAACCTGTTCATGGTCAGTATTGATTCATCGCAAACTTGCACTATAGCCTTCGAGGTTACAAGAGGGGGAAAAGACTTACACCAACAACAGCCTGGCCAACCATGATACCAATGATCTCAAGATACGTCACAGCGGCGATCCAGTTGTGAGCGCAGGTGGTGGGCTCCTTACCCCAGCAATCAGGCCAAACAGCCTTAAAGAGGGGCTCGAGGTTGCCAATGGAGAAGAGGACATAACCCTCGAGACCAAGGCCAGCACCGGGAATGACAGCATGGCGGAAGTACCATGATAGAGGCGATAGAGGGTCGTCCTTGAACATGGACCAGGCAGTATGAGCCTCCTCCTTGGCAGCGTCGTTGTCGACCTTTGTGACGAAACGGAAGCGCTGAGCCAAAGGCAAATCAGCCCAGTAGACACCGTCCTCGGTGTAGGAGTCGTCTGGGCGGGTTACATGGCTGAAGATGCGGCGCTCATCGGCAGTAGCATAGGCGATAGGCTCGTGGGCGATATGCTCAGAATCACTGTCTGCAGGACCGTGCGGGACAGGGATCTCGCCGGGTACTGTAGACTCGTGGTGTCTATGAACCATTGTGACAGAAGGAGTGTTGCGCCTGTGATGTAGTATCTGTAAAGTTGATGATGCTCAATCAAGATACAGATTTTGAAATGGGTTGGGAATTTTGTTGTTGTGGGTAGGTATATATAGCTTGATGGAAGTATAAATATCCCAGTCGCGAGAAGTGGAAAAGTATAAACCACCAGAAAAAAGTTTTATACTGGAGGCAAAGAAGAAGAGCCGAGGGCCCGTTTTTGATGGGTCTGGAACAAATTGAAGACTTTAAGACTTGGAATTGTCTTGTCTTGGCTCTGGGGAGAAGGAGAATTCCAACGGTTGGAAAGCGCGAGGATGGGCAGTATTTGAACTACATCACGACCAAGATAGAGAGCTACTAGAGCTCGGGGATTCAAGACGAGTGTGACGAGCATCGTGAAGGAATCTCAGCCAGTAAGAAGACGTAAATTAACCTCGTGGGAGAACGTGTGGTCAAAAGCCGATCTCTGGGGTCGATTTCGGAGGGGGGGCGAGGGCGTGGGAGTTGGGAGGGATAGGTTCCGTGTTTCCTTGACCGAATGCGCATGTCGCCGCCTTCGCCTCGTGTCAGGGACCAGAGTGGGAGCTCCAGAAAGGGCGGCTTGAGCTTCTACCGACGTGTGCGTGGGAGCTGTCGAGAAAGTCGAGAGAAAAGCGGGTTGCTAGGTTAGCTCTAGAACTATGTAAGAAACGCCAGGGGTGGGTGGGATGGTATTGGATGGGCCATGCATGATTTGATCCGCCGCCTGGGTCATGATGGGTCCCCCATGTTGATATCGCCCATCGAAAGCCGAGAGATCCAGGCTAGATCCTGACAGCCGGGTATTGTATCGTGTGGTGGTGAGTGCTGCCGCGGATGAACATGGTTGCGGCATGGGCGAACAACAAGACACAATAGGTCACCGAGGGATTGGCTGATTGCGTGGGTGTAGAGGTAGTCAGACATCCAAAGATTAGATGTAATCATTATCTAGATTGTTGAATGACGAAACAAAAACAATGACGTCGTGTGTTGCTGGAGAAATTTCAAACGTTCACAGCGAGAGGCTTCAAAACGGCACGTTTTTTCAGGCTCGCCCGTAAGAGGCTGGATTCAAAGAACTAAAAACTCCAATTCGGAGATGGAAAAACCTGGGGTTCGCTATCTTTGAGAAAGGGCAGGCACGCACGCGAGCAAAGTTCAGGAAACCTGAGTTGAGACAGGTGCGACCCGGCTAAAACGGCATCCACGAGACCCGCTTGACCTTGTTTCGGCCGACGCCGTTGGGTAGGAAGAGGTCGATCTTCATTGGAAGACTCACATCATGGCATTGAATAACTCAGCAGAGTCAGGGACTCGACCCTCTAAAATGGATCCTCTGCAAAGGGACCTGGACTTTAGCCATTGAGAATCTCGAGATCAGACGCTTTGAACCGCTCACGCACCACCAAATTACGGCCCGTTTCTTGCTTCACCTGTTGGTTTAAAAACCTTCTTATTTCCCGCCCTCCCTCCTTCATTTTTCCCCTTCGGTGTCCTATTTCAGACACCGGGAGATGGTTTCTATTATGTTGATCTGATTATCGCGGAAGTTCGGCTCGTCGTTGTCGTGTTGTTGTCGTTGTTTCCCATATTTTTGGTTTTGATGCCGGCCGAGAAATGCCAAGCTCTTACGTTTCGCTATTTCCCAATTCCCGCCTCGGCGCTGTCGGGAGCCGCAGCTGCGTGGCTCGGCATTACCTCGCTAAGCCTAATAGAGGCAAAATCAAGAAAAATTCGCTGCATAAAATAAAATGGGGAGCGGGTACAGAGAACGCATGTGGGTCTTCTCTGGACGACATCCGCCTAATGCGGAAAGAGGTCGTGTGATGGGATTGACTGCTCCGTCCCTCGCCTCACCTCACCAACCTAACCTTCCCTTCCCTTCCCACACACACTCGTACTCGTGCACATCAAAAGGACCCTGACTTAACTCAATTCCCATGCTAAAATTTTGCTCTGACACGCCTTTAATCTTGTTCTTTTTAAGGTAAAAACTAAGGAAAGCTTATCCTGGATGTTTTCTAAACACCAAATTATTCAACTTATGTAAACATACGAGCCTTTGTAGTCTAGCGGTTGATAGCGGTTGATAGCGGTGACTTGAACCAGCGAGACACAAAAGCCTCCACACATTTATCCATTGCCCATAAGACCCCGCTTCTACTGCTCTGTAACCCTGCAATCCTTACGTACTGCATCCAGTCCCTCATCTCAAACCGTTGACGTTCACGTTCAGCCTCGCATACAGAGAACGCGCCATCCCATCCGCATGCGCGACAAGAGACACACCAACCAATTCGTGGTCTGGTGCTAGAACGCTACTCGTCCGCATACAGAAGTTGGTCGTGTGCTCAGTGGCTTTTTTCGGCTTTATTTGATACATGTTTTTCATCATCACTTTGTGTATCAATCAATGGCTGTCTGATGATCAACAACTTGCAATTCTAAAGGCCAGCCACCAAAGATCCAATTTCTGACCTCCAACAGCGCCCAGGTTATTCATTTATGACATATCCAACAACAAGTAATCTTACCTACCTCATGCACCCTCCTCATCTTCTCCAATCCTCCCCCATCCCATGAATAACCATAATCAATATGCATACTAACTTGGTGGATAACACTTCCCAATCCCCTCCACAATCCATCCTTCCGACACTTCTGTAACCGGGGTCAAGTCGACTCTGATTTGTTATTCAAGTTACCTTCAGCCTGCATTTTCACTCATGACCAGTGACCCTTGACCATAAAACAACCCCTCCCTCTGAGCTGCCGTTGCTTTTTGCTTCAGGCCGGTCCGGTCCAGCAAGATTGTGAAGTGTCTGACCAGTTATCTACCTACGCTAGTCCCTTGTACGACTCGCAGCATTTTTCAGCATGACCATGCCATTCTAGTAAAAGCTCATGTTTGACTGCACCAGTCTTTGCCTGGCCGATGGCATCTCCGTCAACATCTCACTCAATGCCTTACGTATCAACTTCAGATCTGGGCGACAGTATTTTCATATCAGCCTAAACTCATAACGGAACTTCTAAGTTTGCAACCAGTCATATATGTTTTGTATGCTTGTAAAATGCCTTATACACAGATTCTCAGGGTCAAGCTATCGAGTAGCGGTTATGAAGAGATACACCAGAAGCAGTGAGTATGCTCAAGCGAACAATGATGAATATTCGCGTCTCTTACTGTTGAACACGAATCAAACACTATCACGCTCAATGAGTTATCTTTTTCATTTTTCCGCTTTAGCCTTCTCAAGTTTGTGTGACTCCCATCCCCAAGAATGCCGGGACAACTAGGACGAAGAGAAAAATCCTGTTTCCTCTATCATAGGAAACCCTCCAGTATCTCACACGAATCCAGTCTGTTCGCCTGCGACGGCCACTTCCTAGTCGTATATCTGTGTGTTCGTGTATGAAGCCTTGATACCCACAGTTCAACTTCGACTCAGTTATCTCCGCTCAAACGCCACGCTGCATTTCATAGATACAAAGGAAATGTCAAGATAAAAAAAATTGTTGATAAAAATATGCTTCACGACAGTTTCTCGCATGTCATGATCCAGTAGGCGTCTTCTTTGTTCACCCAACCTTGTCGAGGAACCCTCATTTCCCAATTGGTCTTGGTGTCGCTTCCTCGTCTTCACCGCCATCATCACCTCCCCTAACAACTGTCAAAGGCCGAGGTGTGGCATCTACGCTGTTACTCCTGTCTTTGTCATTCCTGGGCGTTACTCCTTCAACCTTCAACCCCTCATCAGGAGGCGTGCGTGCTGTGGCTTCCGCAAGCATGCCGCCATCGAGAACTCCCGTTTCCATCTCCTTCGAAGGCGTTGTCACAACCTGTGTTACGGCTTCAGGTGTGCTCTCTGAGCCAACTGTCAAGCTATCGTGACTGCTCGCCCGCATCATTTCAATGCCGAGCTTGGAGCTTGGTAGACCTGCTTTGCTCAGCATCTGCTGGCTATTGCGGTTGTGATGCTTTTCTCTACCACCTCCTAGCTCCTCGTCTTCATCGTCGGCAGACTCGGTGCCTTCCAATGTTCTCTGTTCGGGGCCTTCTCTCTTCCCTTTGGGCTTATCGTTGGCTCGTGTGCGGTGTTCCATCTGTGCCGGAGCTGACTGCTGAGCCACGAGATGAGGGACTCCCTTTCTTGAAGTCTCGGGGGCATCGTTGTTATCTGTAATATTCAGGCCCCCCTCATCCCATTCGTTTGTAGCCTTACGGCTGACAACGAGCGGCAACTCGTCCGTTGTCACTGATTCCGAATCGCCGAACAACGACGAGGTAATCGAGTCCTCGCGACTGGACATCATTGCAGTTCCTAAGCGACCGGCAAAGATGGAGGAACCTGACGTCGGACTGTCCTCGAGTCGAGAATTGCTCTTGCGAATACCCAGTGGGACTGGTCGTGGCATGGCTGTTGATGACTGCCCTGGCGACTCAGGTCGCCATTGACACAGTCCTCGAAGTACTTCAGTGAGCTTGGAGGAGCTGATGGGCTTCTCAATCAGAGAATCAAAGTAGTGCGGCGCTTGGAGCTCCTTGAGGTAAGCCGTAATAGCCACGATGGGTGTGTGGGAATTGGCATTCTTCGTCTCCCGAATCATTCGCGCTACATCAGCTCCATTGATTTGGGGAAGCTGATATTCGAGGAAAATGACATCAAACTTGATCTCGCTCATCGAGTATCGAACAGCCTCAGAACCGTTCGGTACTGAAATGGTGCGACATCTTAGCTTCTCCAACAGCTTCTCCATGACCATGCGGGATACGGGGTGGTCTTCGCAGATCAGCACATCCAGCGGCCGGAAGGTAGGTCCTCCATCGAAGGCAATCTGCGAAAGCCGCCTCGAGCTCTGTCTGCGTCGCTGTACTCGGAGAAGGGCATTATGCTTCTCGCCCTCGTTATCGGACGAGGACGGTGACATATCAAATACCTGGCTTCTCCGGTTTCGGTGATGATGTAATATGTCAGATGCAACAGGGCTACCGTCCTGTGACTGAGAGCCCACAGTAAGTGATCTGGATCGTCCAGCGGATGAGTTGCTTGACTGTCGTGGAGTTGACATAGTTTTTTGAGGCGACAAGGACAAGGGTGGTGGCGCTCCGCTGCGGCTCTGGACAGGAGACGATGCTGCCACCGTAGTAGCGGCCTTCTGCAGGCTTGGCGGCACCTTCGGTATCTCAAATGCCGAGCTTGGCTGCAGAGATGCGGCAGTTGATTGGTGAGAAAGGCTGGAAGAATTGCTCGACGCCTTTCGTCGTCCATCAGCTCCTTGCCCGGCAACGAATGAGACGAGCAATGGTGATGAAGGCTGGGAAGCTCGGTTGGGGGATGCGTTTGCATGACCAAAGCCAGAAGGTGACTGCGCCCGATTCGTCGCTTTCGCATTGGAAATAGTTCTCGATATTGGGTTTGACATCACGGGACTGCCTTCAAGCGATGGTCCGGGCGATATGATGTTGCTCGCTGCTCCGGGGCTAACGGAGGTTCCTTTGCTCTGGGCGGCCAACGCCTCGGCCCGCAACTTTTGGATCACATCCTTGTTGGCCTTCTCTAACACGGGAAGGTTCTTGAACGAAAAGGATCCAAAGTCATCCATCGCCACTGGCTCGCTCAGACGCCTCGACTTCAGATCCCGTACATGCGGTGGAATATGCAGCGGCATTAGCTTTCGGTTGATCGAGTTGACCTGTGACCTAACCCGGGAGAGGGCATCGTGTGGCCTCTCGGCGTATTCAGAGCCAGCCGCAGATGATGGAGGGGACGCCTGGTCCTCCATTTCCTCCGCAAATGACTGCAGCACTGCTCCTCTGGCGTCGAAATATTCAGTGTCTTCAGGATTCTCAGGTTGCGGCACAAACTGAGCCTCATCCTCCAAAAGTGTCTCCCAGTTTACATCCTGGAACCAAGGGTGATTGCGAATCTCTTCACCGCCAGAGGAGAACCTGTCTTCGCGATTGGAGCCTAGACGATTGTGAGGTTCCATGCATAGCAGCTTGTTGATCAGATCCTTAGCCTCTTCGGATATTGGTTCACATTCGTTCTCGTCTGGCCATTGGATTTTTCGCGCCAGGATATTCTCAAACACATGCTCAGCCTCGCCAGCGTGGAAAGGAGGGATGCCATAAAGGAATTCAAACAGGATACAGCCAACAGACCACCAGTCGCTGGTTTCATCTTGCTTATCACCCTTGATGGTTTCAGGGGCCAAATAGTCAGGTGTACCCACAAAGCGTCGGTTGGTATCCTCAGGGTTGAACAAAGCCATTGGCGGAGGCATCATGTTAGAGGGTGGGAGAGAGCTTCTGGCATGGCTATCCATACTCATTCTTGAGCCGACGCTCATGGGCAAATCCGGCGAGCCCTGCGCGATCACCTCCTCATCCACTGGTGACCTGATGCTATTGGGTTGGGATGCTATCTCGGCGTCATTCAACGAGAAGTTTGTAACCATACGGGCCAGCGTTTCACTACCACCACTGTCGCTTCGGTGAGTGCCCGACACTCGACGTGGTTCTTGTCCCAGGCTGAAATAAGAAGGTTGGCCCAAACTGCCAACCTCCGGGGTCATTTGTGGCGTCTGGCTGGGAGAATGAGCATGTCCGTGTAGGTCAAGAGAAGCTGATCTCGAGGAAGCAATAGATGCAGATCGAGCAAAAGGGCCTTGCTTGAGTAGGTCGGGAGTCCCGTCGGAGTTCTCGCTATTCAACGCCCGCTTTTGTCGGCCGACTAAACCCAAGCGAGAAAGACCAAAATCTGTAAGCTTGAGGTGACCTTTCTGGTCGATGAGAAGATTATCTGGTTTCAGATCGCGATGGATAATCCCACGACTATGAAGATGCTCAACTCCCAAAACAACCTCGCCAAGATATTTCTTTACCCATTCTTCAGGAAGTCCACCAAGAACTTTGATGAGAGAGGCGCAGTCGCCGCCATTCAAGTATTCCATTACCAGATAGAGATAGTCCTTGCTTGAAAACGTCCAGTAAAGTTTGGCGACAAAGTCACTTTCCCCCTGCCACATCATGATAGCACGTTCTGCTTTAACGTTGCCAACTTGGTTCTTGGCTACCATGTCAGCCTTCTTGAGGACCTTGATTGCGAAATACTCTCCTGTAGATTTCTTCTTTGAGAGGTAGACGCTGCCGAAAGCACCCTTGCTGATGGGTTTGATAATCTCAAAGTCCTTGATAGAAGGTTGTGTTGGACGAGGCTGTGGGGGTGCCTGGTTAGCGCCCAGTCGAGGCGAAGGCGGCGGCTTCATGACAAAGTCAGATATGGCTGCCGAAGACTGCCTTCGGTGATGTCTGTGACTATGTGTAGCAGGGGAGCTAAAGTCGCTGCCGGGAAGCATGGGCGATGCCTCGGGGGAGATCACGCCCTCTTGGGACATTGGGAATCCACGGGCTTTGATTCGTAACGGGGAAGATGGCTGTCCCGGTCTTGAGGGGGATTCTTGACGGTGAGGAGAGGAAGTGCCAGGTAAAATAAGGCTCCTTCGGTGTCGCCTCCTCGTGCTTGCAGCACGCCGTAAGTCTCCAAATTCGGAAATTGGAGACTCTGTCCTGGGGGCGTTACGAGACGTAACTGAGGACGACCGGAAGCTGCCCTCGCTATCAACAAAGTCACCTTCCATGTATATAGAGTCTCTACGGGTGTCTCGTGCTTGAACTCCCAGATTACTCTGACCACCAAAATGCGATCTGGGTGTAGGGCATTCCTTGGGACTACTGGACCTAGTGGACGCGACGAACGAGGTTGGTCGTGAACGGTTCTTCCTGTCGGATATGTCCATTTGGCGTAGAGCCGTAGCCAATGCAGATGGGCTGTTCAAGGGCTCTGCAAAGTTGTCGTTGCCTCGAGGCTCTATTTGTTGAGGCTCAGGTAGAGGTTCTGGAGGTATATCCTCGTCTGGTCCACCATCTTCATCGCATGTATCACATTGCTCGTACTCTGAGTTCAGCCTTTCTTCTTCGGTAGAATCTGTCAGCTCGCCATTGGCTATGCGGGCTGCCTTCCTCAGAGCCTCGTCAATACAGTCTTGGACCAGACACGCAAGCTCGATTCGGATACGCTCGGCGTACTCGATGATTTTCCGGTGACGAAAAACAGCATCGACCTTGTTCCTAGCAACCTTTTCCGTATCAGCACACAACAGAGCTAAGCCTTGCTCTTGCTCCAAAGTGTTTGTGCTTGGGGACTGCCACTGTAGAACCTGCGATATCCGTGATTCAGACTGCGGGGATTGTGTGCGAAATTCGCCATTGTTTTGTTGTGTTGAAGACTCCTTGATGGCAGGAGTGCTGACTTCGATAGCAGTATCGCAAAGGTCCATTAGCAGCTCGACAATTCGGGCTTGAGGTCGACGAATAGCGAACGAGCGTGCCCTAGTATGCCCAATCCCTCCAGAACGTTCTCTCGATCGAGGCAGAGAGCTGCCTGGTGATGATTGAGTTGACGGCGGCGGCCCAATTGGCAGGCCTTTGTACTCGGCGATGGGCATGGGAGTCTGGTCGCCAGCCAGAGATCGACTCTTGCGAGCTTCCAAGGCATCGAGCACCTTAACAATCGAGTGCCGGTGTTCGGTCAAGTTCTCCTGGGCCATCTGCACATCCATCTCAGCCCGATGTTCTTGCAGGCACAGCTCAGTGTGCTTCTCAAACCACCAACGAGGGATCTGGCGTTCGCAAATTCGGCAGAGAACCGGAGGCGGAGGCTCTTGTTGTTCAGGGTCGTCGAGTCCACTTTCAGCGAGTTGAGTCAGATAGCCCGCCAAAACTTCAGCACCGGAGCCTAGAGAATCAACAATAACGTTTGGTAGGTCGATCTTGATTTCTCGAGGAGGGATCCATGGACGAATCATCCACATTGTCTATATAGATCATTAGTACGGATCGGTACATGCAAAGCCCAGGTTTGAGAAAACTTACATGGCTCTCACCACCCGAGACGCTGTCGTAAACCATGATACCTTGAGCTTCAAGGTCCACGGCATGTAACTGCTGGTTCTCGGGATCGTTTTCAAGCTCGTCGATAGGCAAGAGTTTGGAGAGGGGTCCAAGTTGAACGGCAAAGCGGACTCTATGGCTTCGGGAGTCATCTTTCTTCATCGACTCAACAACTTCGGTGAAGACGTTCTTATTTTCGCTGACTATCAAGTCGGAAATGGGTAGGCCGTTGACTGTTTCGAATTGAGTTCCTACAACATCAGTCCAAGACGGACTGACCCATTTGATAGTTCCATCAAGGTTCAGGTCGACGATCGTATTGAGTGTCTGTTCGGCGGCTTCTCGAAGCTCCTCGCGTTCTTCCCGAATGTCCTGGCTCAAGGACCTCTCCATAGCAGTTGTTTGTTGTGCCCTCAGAGAGGCAACTGCCGGGGGCGCCAACGTGGCGGGGGACGGAGAGTCCATGGTGTCTTAGAGATGACTACCACTCAGACCAGAGGCAGATAGAGTAAATCGTTGTTTCGTAGTTGTCGTCGAGCGTAGGATATTGGGCCGGGGGCCCGGCGGGAGGGCAGCTGGTGACTCCAGCAGAAGCACAAGTGGGGAGACTCGGGGTCTGGCAAGGGCGCCAGAACTATAGACCCGCGAGACTCGGAGACATGACTGAGGGTCGGCAGCGGAGAGGATCTCGGGCTGACGCTGTACAAGTTCTAGCAAGAACCATAAAAGAAAGTCAAGATTGGGTGGTCCTGAAGCCTTGAAGCCGAGAAGCGACTTGTACGGGCGAGCGAGCGAGACTGAGGTGTAGCCGAGAACCGTAACCGTAACCGTGGGTACCTGCTCGGGCGAAGCGAGGCGAGACGAGGCGAAGACGAAACGAATTGGCAGCACGATTGATGGATTTTGTTGGTTGAGGTTGATCGATCGTGGTGAAGCTTGCAATCCAAGACGCTTGAATACGGTAGAACGGGGGTCAAGTATCGCCGTTAAGCCTCGAAGGGGAAGAGAGACAAAGTTTGGCCCAGGCGAGCCACGCTACTACGGGCTCCTTGGACCATCGTGAAGGCGCGTTCCTCTCATGATACAATAAGCGGGGGAAGGCGCTTCTAAACCAATCATCGCCCACCATCTCCGGGAATCAAGCTCCTAGCCTGCAGCATTGCGGGTATCCGTGTATGTTTTTACAGCGCTCTTCAGAGGACCCGATGTAAGCTACCAGCCAGTGGAGGTCGTCGGGTAACACTAATAAGTGTCCGCTTTGAAAGCTCGCTATTGTTTCTGAACCCTGTTGATATCGACCAAGGACTTTTTGCCCTTCCCCATGGCTCCTGTTTTATTATCGCTATGTTCGCCAAAAGGAATTATGCAGGATGCGAGTGATTTTCCATTGTCTCGATGTTTCAGACAAAATGGATCCATGTTCGCATCACTGAGGGACCCCTCTTCAGGTACATGTACTATCTCTGCTACGACAAGGTAGCAGTGGATGGATGTTTGTTTTTGTGGTTTTCTGTTATCAACCTTTGGGTCGGGTGTTGTTCCATAGATTCCTAGTCCCTTATCCGTCCCTGAAGTTCCCCCTCCATTCTTCCATCCAATGTAACAGAAGTTTCGTCACGTCAGAAAAAAGCGCCGTAGATGAGATGGACGAGGCATTGATCCTCCCCCCACGTGCCGTACGCACTGTAAGGGACTCTATTGTCCGTGTCGATCGAGATTCTATCCCTAAACCGTCTACGCCTAAATGCCTTCCAGAGCCGGTAGAACAGCCCTGATGTTACTACAGGTTGGCTGGATGTACCGTGGAAGGAAAAGGGAAAACTCTCAATCATCATCAGGTGCCTCTTTGGGGCTGTAGCGGGAACACCAGGGAGCGTAAAACTGATGATCTCCGCCCTCTGTGGCCGCATCCCAAGTCTTGTCCACCAATCGACAATCCAATGGCGTCCAAACTGCAACTGTCTCACCCGACCCGGGGCGCAGATGCAAATGCAGACGCGGACGCGGACGCAGGCGTAGGCGCAGATCTAAAGGAAGCATTCATGCCCCCGATGACCGTTGTTTTAGAGGTTCACCATTGAATAAGCCACCGGCCGACAGCGGGCGTCGCGGAAACGGGCCGGACGTGGTGAGGCAGGGCAGAAGTCAAGCAGAGTAGCCTCTGTTTCGTCAAGCCGCATTTGAGATCTCCCTCGCTACGTAGTGCAATGCGTACGTTACTGTTGTTCTTTCCATCGGTTTTGTCATTTGTTTGCCAAGGCGTCGCTTGTTGGTTTGTGATCTCAGATCTATGGATTACATGGACTTTCATGTTCAAGCCCCGGCAGTATGTATTCGGTTACGAGTCACAGACACGTTCATCCTAATCCACAGCCAACGTGAATAACGTTTTCCCTCCTCATGACATCCTCACAGCACTTCTTGCATTGAATAGGTAGGTACTTTCTCATGCTTGCTTGTTCGTGGTGTTACAGTGAGCTATGGGGGGTTGCAAATGTCGCGTCTAAACAATCATTTTGGTTACAAATATAGCGACAGGGCTGTGTTCCCGGGGGGCATGATGATAGAATGCATTATTCATGCGTCCCAAAGATCTTGGCTGCTTCTATTGGGTGTTTGATCACTGCCATCGTTCAGTGAGTCACGTTGTTATTGCTCACCGCTGTCTCTTCCACTTTGTTTTGACCTCGTTTCGTCTCCAGCTCCGGGCCATCAACTCCCCATTCAGACTATGCGCTCGGATGAGTGTCTCTGATTACTGCAGCAATGAGCTGATCTTGGTGCTATTCCCCTCCCGCCCCCAGCTTTTGGTTTTGTTTTTGGGCTGTTTGACTACTGTATGTATTATCAACGGGTTGCCAGGCTAAGGTAGTTTCGAGTGCTTACTCAAGCCGGATTGAATTGTCCCCCTGACCACCTCAGTGTAAATGCGTAACCATGACCAATATTGCACCACTCCATTACTGAAGATACGGAGCTCAAGGGTTGCAAAAAGCACATTCTATGCATCCACATCAACTGCCGGTGCTTTTGCCAACAATGCACCTCACCACCGGCTGTTCGAGGGCATTGCATAACATTGGACTGCATCCAGGTAATCTGTCACATGCCCTGCAGCTCTGTATAGCACCGTTCTCTTAAGATGCCTCTAAGAACGCCCGTCTGCACGTACTAACGTTAGCGAATTGACACCCTCTTGCATCCAGCCATACATTCCGCCCACACCATCTGCGTCAAACATCCATGCAGCAACGATGACAAGAGACAAAGAACCGTTTCTGCTTGTCGGCCAAACATCATTCCAGACTATGCACTTGGTGTTTGGAAATAAGGCCCTTGTTAGCACCACAGCAATGCATGCATGATAGCTATCAGTATCCGTAGTTGTTTGTTTATAGTGCTCAGTCAAAGCCTCTTCTCTATTGTTCATCCTATGGTATATATGACCTTCTTGTCCCTGGCTCTTTTGGTCAAGTTGCCAGCTCTTCGTCTTTTCTGGCAGAGGCTCAATTGGATATCGTCGAGTATGCACGTGGGATTTGCAATCCCCCTGGTCGCTTAGCTTACATCAGATGTGCTTGACGTCTTTTATATGAATGGCGCTTCCTGAAGCATTCTCAGATGCTAATAAGCAATGATGAAGTCGTGGATGGGCTTGTGTGTGGTACCTGTCAGATATGCTTCACTGTAACAGTGAAACCCTTGATGCGCAAATGGAGTAGAATCTTGGGTTGGCGCTGATCTACCATCCTACCGAAACTCAACAGACACTCAGACCCTGGAGGGGGAAGTGAGCACAACTGCTGTAACTGATCAGCCCTGGTCACAGAGTCGGTTTCAAGTTCGTCTGACTGACCAAGCCGATACAGGTCGGGAAGTTTGTAAGCAAGCGTCGAATCATCCGAACGAACCGTGGAGATATGCGCTTCAGAGGTAGTCTAGAGATTATCTTGTAGAGGCCGTTTCGGGCCATGTCGACGATCAACATAAAGTTCTTGGGTCAGAATTACATGATCCTGTGTTAATTCTACGATGACTCTTACAGCATACTGACTTACGAGGAAAATGGATGGCGAAAGCCATTCTCGAGCGCCCCAAATGCCATTTGTTAGTCAATTCACACCAGATGCCGTAATTCCGTCTCTCCCTTAAAGATGAGGCTTTCGGGTCAGTGCAACATATCGTCAAAGCTGTCTCAGCGTATTCTGTTGAGGTTGGTCTTTGTTTCAGGCCCTCTCGTCAGCCCGGCAACGTCTAAACACGTTCCTGATATCCCGTGAGGGCTGGTTGTCCCCATATATAGCCGGAAACCCGTCTCGCGAATGTTGCGACCCAAATACTCGGCTATCTGTGGTCGGAGATCTTGGCCGAAGTGCGGGTACCCATCCACAACTCGATCTCTTTGCCTCATTGTATAAACAACAGTTTATTACATACCTACGCAGATCCAATAAGAATTGCGAAAACAATTCAAAGTTTGACTGACAGCGGATATGAAAAGCCTGTTCGCAGCCGCATCGGGTTTGAAGGAGAGGGGTCTGGGTTAAGGAACGGAGAATGTGGGGCCGTATTGATTCACAAAGACCGAGACAGGAATCTCAAGCGGGCCAAACTGAGGTGCTCTCTTATTCTCAGCTTTCGGGGATTGAAATTATGCTCCTTTATACTATGCCCAATGATGTGTAGATCAAACTAGAGTTGATTACCTGTTTTTTTTTTTTTTTTTTCCCCTTCTTTTCTTCTTCTAAATCCCATCAAAAAGTAGAATTGGACATGAAATTTGGTTGTTACACCTTTGGCTGCTATCTTACCTACCAAGCAGCTTACAGAGAGACCTAGGCCTGAGTGTCGATACAAACCAGCACAACCTACCAGTCTTTCCCTCTCCTTCCAGTAAGCATCGTCGTTGCTGACACTTGCCCATCACCAGCTTATCTTACTACCTATTAAAGCATCAAGGTATGTACGCTCTGCATCGGGGCCGCCGAATCATGATTGCCCTTACTAAGCCATTGACGACTTCTCCGGTTCTAGAATCCCGCCCAACAGTCATCCACGCCTCAACCAAGCAACCACTTTCTTTACTTATCTCAAATCATTGCAGCAAGCCATCAACCACTAACCTGGCGCTTCTTGATCGCCGGTTCCTTTCACCAATTTTTGAAATACAAAAAAGAGCACGGCCAGGCTCTTGGACGGCATTGAGCTCCGCGATTGAGGCGCCGTCTGGGCATGTCCCAAATCGAATTAGTCACCAGTGACGACACTTGTAGCATGTCCCTCGGCCCCAACGGGACATGACACAGCCACGACCATCGTCCCTAGAAGCGATACTTTACACTTGCGACACTACTTATTCTCTCAAATCTGATCCGCTTCACAGCATCGAGAAGCTTGATAACGTACAACTCTTCCGGGTGGCCAGTCATGGCTACCTTTAACGCTCACCTTGCCGGCGCAACTGAGCGCTCTTTTTCGTCATCACTATCGCCAGATCGAGTCGTCGCAAGCTCAGAGGATGACAACGCTGCAGCCTCGGCCCTCGATCCCGAATTTTACAAGAGTCTTAGCGACAAGAGGACGACGCGCGGTGAGTATTCTATTGCAGCCGCCAATATCGCTGTTTATGAGACTGATCCCCACCATCAGATGGAAACCCACCAAAGAAGAGAGGGCCCAAGCCCAACAGCAAGCCTGCTCTTACGAGACGTCAAGAGTTGAATCGCCAGGCGCAACGGTATGTTGTCCGAGCTCAAGTTGGCGCTTGTATCTAACATGACTTCTCATCTACCAGAACTCATCGAGAGAGAAAGGAGTTATATATCAAGGCCTTAGAAGATGAGGTCCTCCGCCTCAAAGAAGTTTTCAGTAACGTTTCCTTGGACAGGGAGAGGTTAGCCGACGAAAACAAACGATTGCGAGACGCCTTGACACAGGCTGGGCTTCAACACAGTAGCCCACATGTGGCAGGGAGCGCGACTAGTGGAGGCCCTGACTCTGCCAACACGAGCTCCCCTCCCTTGACATCACAGTCCACGGCGCCGTCAGTTGGTTCACCTATGCACCTACCTCTAGCCGCCAATCAAGGCTTCCTGCCCAACCAGCAACAGCCCGGCATGTCTCAGCCTCTTTACCGCGGAAATCCCGAGCTGGAACAGGCGGGTATTGACTTCGTTTTAACGTACGATAACTCCTACTCGAAGAATCCCCAGTGATCCCTCTGTGTGATATGACGCGAGTTGCGTTGCGCCATGGGTGAGCTTTGGCAAGACATGTTGATGGGCAGGCTGGCTAACAAATCCGGATTCATGTAGTCTCGAGAGACCCTGTATGGCGCATATTCAGTACATGGTCGAGAGAGCCTCTGAGCCTGATGGTGAGCCTTGTGGCCATGCGCTTATGGCATCCTGTCCCCCAGAGCCGTTCCCAGACGCGCGACCGGGCTTACCCTTTGGAAACACACACATTCCTTTGGATGGTGAGCCCAATCAGAAAACATGGGAGGTCCCTCGTGCGGACCTTGCCACTCTCTTGGATCTCAGCAAGAGAATTGACCTCGATGGCGAGGTGACTCCCATCATGTCATGGGGTATGCTCATGTCACACCCGAGAGCAAGTGAGCTTGAGGTGGCGGATTTCCGAAAGTTGAGTGAAGAGCTCGTTCGGAAAGTAAGATGCTACGGGTAAGTCGTGCTGCTGTGTTCTGTCACTTTAGGTGTGCTAACTTATCAAAGCTTTGGCGCCGTGATGGAAGAGTTTGAGGTGCGTGATGCCATGGACAATGTATTTGGTGCTAAGGACACTATGATGTATGAATAAACGAGGGCTTCACATTATTGGGCGGTGGGGTATAAGTTGCGGTTTATGTTTTACTTTGCTTTTAACTCGATGATACCTTGATACGTATATGTTAGGGTTGGTGGTCTCAAGTCAAACAAATACACGAAACTCAAGTTTGACATTTCATATCCGCTCTCGATCCTTCACACATGACTATTCCTTATGCTACAGTCGAGCAAGAAACATTCCAACACTAGTGATTATCATATTATATAGGCAAATCACCACAAACTAGGGACAAGGAGGGCACTAAGGACCATTATTACCCAACTTCGTGATACCTCGAGAAGAGCCAGTTACCCTAGGGCGACACCTGCCAGACATCTGTGGCTGAGTGGCAGTGGCTGAAGCGCGCACAATCAACCGCGGGGCTTGGGTATTTTTTTCTTGCCCCACTCCACCCCACCACAAATTCATCGTGGAAGTCCAAATTCTAGCATCGCCTGTGAAGCGAGAGATTGATTGACGCATCTCCCCGCTTCCGACCCCAACTCCGAGTTTCTCTGATTTCGACCACGCGCAACCCGAACGCGCAAAGAGAAGAGAAATCACATCAAAATGGCGGACTCTCTCGACTACGTCAAGATCTGCGAAAGCTGCCCCGCCGGCGACGGCTGGGGCCCTGCAGTCACCTCAGAGACTACCCTCAACGGCGTGCCCTATGCGCCCTTCTCCAAGGGTGACAAGTTGGGACGTATGGCTGACTGGACTGCCGAGGGCAAGGACCGTGAGCGAGGTGGACGAGCACAGTACAACAGGAACTTCAGAGGTAGGTTGTGCTATGCTATGCTATGCTATGCTATACTATTCAAAACTACTGTTGTCTTTGATGGACTCTTGGCTTACTTGTGATTCCCACATACAGATCAGCAAGTCTACGGTTCCAGCCACGCCATCACCTTCAACGCACCTCCCGCCGAAGATGAGTCTACCTTCTCCGTCGTTAGCAACGTCCGAGATTCGACAAAGTCAAGATACGGTCGCGGTGCCGTCTTCACCCGAGGCCGTGGCCAGCGTGGTGGCCAGGCCGGTGGCCGAGGTGGACGAACCCAGCTCACGAGGGGTGGTGGTGGTGCCGGTGGCCGACAGGGCTACGACCGAGGTGGACGAAACAACGCTGGTCGTGGCGGTCGTCGCTTCGGCTGGAAGGACTGGGACAAGCCTGCTCGCAACCGTGATGCTAGCATCAACGTCAAGGCTGAGTGGAAGCTGCTCGAGGAGATCGACTTTAACCGTCTGGCTAAGCTGAACCTCGACACCGACGAGGGCGAGGATATCGACGACTACGGCTTCCTGTACCACTACGACCGTTCATATGACAAGCAACCCGTTAAGGGTGCCGAGAGGAAGCTCACCCCCATCGACCGTGCTGCCTACAATGTCACCACTTCATCCGATCCCGTTATCCAGGAGCTCGCCGAGAAGGACGAGGCCACTATCTTCGCTACCGACAGTATCCTCTCTATGCTCATGTGCTCTCCCCGCTCTGTGTACCCCTGGGATATTGTCATCTCGCGACAGGGCAACAAGATTTTCCTGGACAAGCGTGAGAACGCTACTCTTGACATGGTGACAGTCAACGAGAACGCCGCCGATGCTCCCCTTGACGCTGCCGACGGCAGCAAGGACACCGTCAACCAGCCCAACGCCCTCGCCGAGGAGGCCACCTACATCAACCACAACTTCACCAACCAGGTCGTCCTTGAGAACGAGTCGTCAAAGGTCACCATGGCCCACGGCAACCCCTTCTACAACTCCTCCGAGGATACCGACCCCCCTGCCAGCAAGGCCTACAAGTACCGACGCTTCGATCTGTCGACCAATGAGGGAGAGCCCGTTCACCTTGTCGTCCGAACAGAGGTTGACGCCGTCCAGAGGAACGCTATCAGCGGAGAGGACCAGCAAGTCAGCATCCACGCTCTCAACGAGTTTGACAGCAAGGCTCAGGGCAGCGGTGGTGCTCTCGACTGGCGAAGCAAGCTTGTCACCCAGCGTGGTGCCGTTGTTGCTACTGAGATGAAGAACAACAGCTGCAAGCTCGCTCGATGGACAGTGCAGAGCATCCTCGCCAGCGCTGACGTGATGAAGCTTGGGTATGTTTCCCCCTCTTGAATAGTGAATATTTGCCATGGCTAACCAGATCCCACAGTTTCGTCTCTCGTGTGAACCCCCGCTCTAACGACAAGCACGTCGTTCTGGGTGTCATCGGCTGGAAGCCTCGCGACTTTGCCAACCAGATGAACCTGTCTCTTAACAACGGCTGGGGTATTGTCCGTACTATCGCTGATATGTGTCTCAGCAGCAGCAGCCAGGATGCCAAGTTCGTCCTCGTCAAGGACCCCAACAAGTCCATCCTCCGCCTGTACGAGGTTCCCGCCGGCAGCTTCGACGACGATGAGGAGGAGGAGATTGAGGCGCCTCAGGGTGAGGAGGAGCAGTAAGCAGTTACTTAGACTTGGATGTGGGCATCTTGTGCATATTTGGCAGTTTCATGATGGGAGGGAGGGTCACGGGATAAAAGGAACGAGATTTGCAGATAGTCCCATGCTCTAATGATTTGAAGCAGTGGATGCAATCTCTATCGGGTCCTGTATAAGGGTTTTCTTATTTGGTTGCGGTTGCAGCCTGGAATGAAAAGAATACGTGATTTACTTGAGCATTTTATGAGCTGTGTTTGTGATTTTGAACCAAAGTCTTTTTGAGCTACACAAGCTGATACAATGGTTGATCAACAAGTGTGTTTGATATACAACGAATGTCGGTAGCCTGACAAGCGTATTTGCTTGAACACCTAATCCCTATAGTCCTGAATAGTGCCTGTGGTAAGTTTAATATAGATGGTGATCATAGGATTTAGAGGGTGGGTGTGTCTGAGGGCTCTGATAATCGTTTGGTAAAGCTTGTCCCCTACCAAGGAATGGATGGGTAAACAACACTGTATCTGATCGCACAGATATGTGTTTGGTACAGGGTCCGCTTGCAAAGACTCTGCCTACGAAGTCCGTGTCTGTAACGCTTGTGCCTGTAAAGTCACTGGCCGTGCAGTCTCTGACTGGGTAGTCTGTACCCGTAAGGCTTGTGCCTGTAAAAGTTGTGCCTGTAAAGCTTCTGCCTGTGGCACCTGTTCCTGTGAGGTTTGTTCCAGTGGAGCCAGTCTCCGTCTGATTTGCTGAAGATGAAGCCTTGGGTGTTTCTTCTCACAGCGATTCGTCTTTAGTGTTTTATAGAATTGTGAAGTAACAGAATCTACATGCCGGGTCTTGTTGTACTTTTACATAGAAGTACGTGCCGTACGTTACCTTAGGGTGAACTGGAGTAGGGCGCTCCAACCATATTCGATATTGAAGAGGCGAAAGGTGAGCTAGCTCGGCGAGTTCATCAAATGTTTCAGGCACGGGACATCCTGCTGTATGAGCTGTCTATGATGGTGAGGAGGGATCGTCCTTGATCGGTGGTAGAGTATCTGGGTGTTGGTTCTGATCTTGTCCCTCCATCACGGGAATCGTCTCCTGAAGGTGTCGTTTCTAGTCTATATTTCTGGGTTGAATAAAACGACCAGAAGACTGAAATTACTAGAGCATAATATGTTGATAGTCAATGGTACTCTTCTCTTTCAGCTGCAATGATCCAAAAATTGAGATCAGAGGAGACTAGACGAGCCCAAGAAATAGATGGCAATTAGTTACCAGCGCAATGAGAAGCCGAGTGTTCTTTCCATCAGATATCTCTATAACAACATCATCCACAACGGAGCTTGTCCTAAAGGGAACACATGGCCAATTGCTAGAGCTTAAGCACATTTCCAAGAGGAAGCAAACTTCCGATTGAACAGCAAGTCCAAAGCATAAAATGGTCGCGCAATGAGGCAATAACATCGTTATAACACAATAGGAGTGCTTTGATATATCGGCCCTGAGGAATACACGTGACTGAACAAATGCTTAATTATCCCCGTCTACTCCAACATAAGTAGCCCTCGGGGGAAATAAAACTTCAGGCGTGAGACTTCACCTCTACTACCTATAATATCTAAATTATATTTAATTTGTAATAAAATTAATTAAGCTTAAAATAAATTCCAATAAATAATTTCACTATTAATAATAGTTAGTCTGAATTATTACTATTTTCTATAATTATTTATATATTTTAAAGATGTAGATATAAATTTAATAAGAGTCTTAGTCGAGTCTGAGTCGAGTCTACGTCTGAAGTCTTATTT